>QAPG01000605.1:0-17425 GCA_004366825.1 Colletotrichum spinosum
ATTATATTATATAATATTATATACTATATAAAGCTGTAGATTTATAGTATAGTAATTACTTACTAATTACTATATATTTAGCTATAACTAGTACTAAATATTTAATATCTATCGCTAGTAGGATGCAGAAGGCATACTACTATATATATAGTAACACATACAGCTACCGTATACCTTACGGCATAGTGTAACCAATAATAACCTAATAGTTACTTTCTTATTATATATATATATATATATATATATATAGTTAATATTTGAAGTTATATATTTCAACTTAATATTTAATTATAATTTACTAATACTTTAATACTTAGTAATATATTTAATCAATATAGATAACTTACTGTTCAATAGTTTATATTATTAGGTCTTTCTTTGTTAAGTATTTGATTCTTCTTAAGTAGAACTTATATAATCCTTTTATTAATATGTATTTAGTAGTATCATATTTACTATTATTATAGATAAATATAATCTTCCTTAGTTATACTATATAGATAATAAGTAAATTATTAGTAGATACTTTGAAGTAATATCTTAATACTTTAATATTTTAATATATTTACTTTATATAACTACTTATTTATAAGTAATATACTATTCATAATGATTATTTAATTAATCATTCTATTTCAAATTCTTTTTCAAATTAATTTATAAGCGATCTATTCTTATAACTAATAATACTTTTTAGAATATCAAATTGATATTTAACTTTTTTATTAAGTATTACTATTAGGTTTCTGGTTAGTATTCTGTTTACTATTAGTATATATATTATATACTTTATAAATCTATTTATAATAATTAGAATACTATTATACATACTACTTTCTCTTTAAATACTCTCTAGAAGTCTTATAATAAAGTTTATACTAAATCTTTAAAATAGTTCTACTAGGATAAATAGAAGTTATAATTAGCTATATAGTTTATTTTTTAATATTCTAATCTCTGAATAGATTTGATATAATATTATATAGTTTTATATATATAGTTATATTATTTTGATAGAAGTTCTATCTTATAAAGTTACAGGCTGTATCAGAATATATATCATTTGTTTTACCTTTATGATAATATAAGTAAATAATTTTATATTCTAAAGATTCTATATTAAATATAAGTAGTCTTTCTATAAAGGAAAAATATTCTTTTTATATTTATTAAGTGGTTCTTTTTATTACCAATTATTACCTCAGTTTTCTCTCTATATATCCAACAGCCTTTTCTATAAATCTATAGTTTTTCAATACTTTATTTCATATCTTTAAAGTTCCCTTCTGAGTATACTATTTTATCATTTATAAGACTTCTTATTATGAAATATGAAATATAGTATATTAGGATAATAATTTTAACTTCTTATAAGTTTTCTTTACATATTAATACTTTCTAAGTATTTCTAAGTATTCTATATATTTCCTTCTCATAAATAATTATAATTATAATTATAATTATTACTATACTTCTAGAATTTCCAAAAGAACAATATTTTAAAGAGGTTAAATATTTTCTGCTTTTAGATCTAGTTTTAATATTAAGATATCCTTTTTATATTTATATTATTTAAATAAAAGTTTTTGTTAATCTTAAACTTTTCTTACTTTTGGTAGTTTTTAATAAGTATTTAACAATAATAATTTGGTGATTTGTAGTTTGTTTATAAGGGTTTATAATATATTATAATATTCTACCTTTTATTTGTATAATTTGATTATTTCGATAATTTATTTATAGAATTAATAGTTTGGAATTAATACTTCAAATTGAAGTTGAATACTAAAAGCTTACAAATCTAATAAATAGGCGTTTCCTAAAGGTTTTATCTTAATACTATAATAATACTTATTTATATTTAATAATCTATCAGGATTATAAATTTCTTTTAGAGTTCTATTAAATAATATTCCTAGTAGTTAAAACCTTTAATATTAATTAGTAGTTTTTATTAGTTTACTATTTATCCGGACTCTATTCTATTAAGTCTTTCAAAGAAACAAGTAATTAATTAATGTTAGCTTTCTATTCTTTATTATACGATATTTAAAATCACTTATTAAAAGAGATCTATTTTTATTCTAATACTTCTAATAAAATTCTAATGCTAGAGAATAACTATTAAATAAAAAATGTCTTATAATGTTAAGAATATAGATTCTTTCTTTTTTGTGTAAGAAGGCTTTTTATCCCCTTTTAAATAATGTTATAAGTAATACTATTACTCTTAAGTAACCAATAATAAACTTATAATAGAAATTATAGAAGCTTAAGAATAGTTAAAGTTCTTTAAATCTTTTTAATAATTTCCATTTAATATTAATTAGAATTTTTATTGAGTTGATTTTAACTCCTTTTTAAATTAATTATATAATTTAGAAACTCTATTCCTTCCATATAGAATGTTTATTTGAAGAATTTAATAAAAAGAAACATTTTATATAATTTAATCAGTACTTATAATAACACTTTAATATAAGCCTTTCTAGTATTTACTATATATATTATAATATTATTTATATATATTATACTGTATATATTTATTCAATCAAAAAGAATATAATAAGTATATATTTAGAAGATTATTGAGATATTAGTAAGATTAGATAATCTTATTATATACTTATAATAATTGTATTATATTATAAATACTATTTTCTAATAATCTTTTAGTTAAACTTTAATATAATAATAAGTATCTTTAAAATTAATCTTTATAAATAGAGATTACTTTCTAAAATCGATTTAGAAATTTACTAATTAGTAGTAATAAGTATTAATCTTTAATTATAATCTTATTAAACTCTTTATAATTAACACAGAAATATAAAGAACTATTCTTCTTGAAAATAAGGAAGATTAATGTATTTATTTTACTTATAAATAGAGATATATATCTATTTATTAAGTCTTCTATTATATAAACTTTTAATTCTTCTACTTATTATGTGTTTAAGAAATATATAAGTTTATAAAATAAAGCTTTACTTAACTTTATTTCAATAATATATTTAATATTCTTAAAAGCTAAAACTAATTGTATTATAATTATATCAAATACTTCCTACTTATTTATCAGCTTTTTAAAGATATTCATTATTATAATAATCTTATCTTCTTTTCTAAGTATTTCTATGTAAGTCATAAGATCTTCTTTTATCTTATTAATTTATAATATATAAGTAGTTTTATTATTTTTAATAATCTCTTAAGTAAATATTTCTAGCTCAATAATAAATATCCATTTATAGTACTGAGTATTTATTTAAACATCTATTACAATATCCTCTTTACTTATATAATCCTTTTTTAATGAGAAATTTATATATTCTTCTAATTAATAACTATTAATGAGTAGTTAGTATAATTTCTATAAGCAATCATTCAAATCTATGAGAAGGAATATTAATAAGTATAATATCTCTAGCTTTAATATTAAATTATTAAATCCTTCTAAAATAAGTATAATTATTTTAATTAGAATCATGTTTAATAATATAATCCCTTACTTATCAATAAGGTTTACTTATTAGTTTAAAATTATATCTATTATTATCTTTTTCTTTCTATTACTTTAAAGAATGACTATCAAATCTATAAGAATTAACCTTTTCAATTAGTATAAAACCTATCAGTTCTATTCATATATTTATTTATTTCTTTAGACTTCTTTAATATAAAGATCAATATGAATAATGTGAAATAAAACATAAGATTCTACAGCGTTTTATCTTTACATAATTATTAGTATTAAGTTTATATCTACTTCAAGCTTATAGTATATAGCTTTATATTTTATCTTATTATATAAGAAGTATATTTCCATAATTGATAATACAGCTATAATATATATATATATATATATATCTTTCTAGTTTGGAATAAGTATAATATTACCCAATTTATTAATATTCTACTACTAACATTTTCATATTAATAGAGTTAACAGTTCTGTCTATTCTACTATTTATAAGAAGAGAAATAATTAGAAAGACTATAAGTTTATATATATTTACTTATACTTCTTACTATATATTACTTTAGTAATATAATATAGTGAGAATTGCTATAGGTTTTCAGTTTCTATAAGAATATCTCTAGCCTTTACATTTACAATTTTTAGTATTTGTATTTCTTTCTTCAAACTAAAGTATAATTAGTAGAAATAGATAAAACGTCTCTTTTATTCTATTTAAATTTAGATATATTTAGATTTTAATATAATACTAATTATTTAGTATAACACTATATCGAAAATTAGTATTCTCTTTATTATATTTCTTTAAACGTCTATTTATATAACTTCTCTTATATTCCTAAACCCATATATTATTAATAAATAAATATAACAAAGTTAATTTAAACAAAATTATCTTCTAGGTTAGTTTTATAATTCTTCCATTCTATTTAAAATTAGAATATTAATTTCATAAGTATTTATTAGATCTATTAATCAATTATAGTACCTAGTTAGATTTAGCAATTATTTATAAGAGTTATAATCTAATTATTTATTCATTGAATCATAAATCCTTTTCTTATTATTTTATAACTATATAGAAGTAATTTGTCTCAGGTTTTAAATAATCGAAATACTACTAATTATTTAACTAATTATCAAAAAAAAAGTTATAATTTGCTCCTTATAAACTTCTTACTATTTTTATCTTTACCTTTGAAATATCATTACTTAGAATTATATAGCTTTAAACATTTTATTTATACTACCTACTAAGTTTAATCTTAGTAAGACTAGTAATTATCGTAGTAATTAAAATTATTTATTAAATCTAAATAGTAATTACTAAAGATCTAATAACTATTTAGATTCAAGAAGTATAATAGAACTTACTTTTCTTCTTCTTTTTATATTAAAAGATAGATATTCTCTTTTTGAAAATATATTTTATATAACATGTTTTAATAGGTAATCCGTTTTAATTTCTTTAGTATACTATATTGTGAAGTATAGAGACCTTATATAGGGGCCTTGCGGCATAATCTAAAAGGAATGTGAGGAAGCAACAAGGCTTATCTATTAGGATGTATAAAATATATAATCTAAAGGATATTTATATCTATATAAGTAGTAAATATAAGACGAAGTCTATTATATAAAATATAGCCTATATTATAATATATCCCCTTATGTATTAGATGTTATTAATAGTATCTTATATCTAGATAAAGCTATTCCTAGTAATCTTTATGTATAGCTTTCTAAATATGAGAAGTCCATTTAAATAACTATTTCTAAATAAGAGTAATAAAGCTCTCGAGTTATAAATAAGAGTATATAATTTTAAGCTATAAGTAAGAATAATAAAGCTTTTAAGCGTTTTAAAACTATAGCTATATTAGTTATAAGCCTATTATTTATTTTAAAAGTAATAATCCTAAAGAGCCCCTACTATTTGAAAACAGCCTTTCTTATACCTGTCGAGTAGGTAGGGGGATTCTGAAATATAGCTAGAAGTATCTCTAATACTTTAGCTACTGCCGTCTAATTATTATTTGGAGATATATAGCTACTTGAAAATAAAATATATTATATAGAATATAACCCTTCAAGCTAAATAGGATTTATTAAATATTCTTATATAGGAGTAATACTTACCTTATTTTAACCTCTATACTTCATATAACTCTTCTCACTAGTAGTATATATATATTATTCTAAGCTATTCTCCTATTAAAACTATAGCATATATACTAATAAGACTTTATAGCTATCATCTTTATTACATACTATAATAATATATTCTTATGACGACTTAGAAGGTATCATTAAGTAATATTTATATTTAATAGCTATTATGATAAACTAAATCCTTAAGATTCCCTTCCTAAAGCTATCAGGAGTAACTAGATAGATTAATCCTTTCTTTTTGATAACTACTTCTAAACCGATAATGTAAACTATATTAGAACCTATCTAATATTAACTTCATTTTATAATCTAATTCTAATCTAAAATTTCTGATATTAATAGGCTAAAGCTATTCCTATATAGGATTCTTAATCTTTTTCTACTCTTTTAGACATATAAAATATATAAAACATATCTAAAAAGAAGTATTTAGAATAACTACTATTAGTAGAATCTATCTTAATTAAAGGAAGATTAGTTTATAAATAGCTAATCTAAGTATAATAAGGAGAAGTAGAATGGTAAAACGTAGAGTAAAGTTAGAAGAAGGAGAAGAAGCTAGCTATATAATATAATAAGAGTATTATAAGAATACTAAGGCACTAAAAGGGCACTAGGGCGCCATAAGGGTACTTTTAAGAGGTAAATAGAATAAGGCACCTCAAGAGGTAGTATTTGATATATAATATTAAGAGGGAGAAATAAAAATACTTTAAGAAAGGTAGTATTATATATATATTAAGAGAGAGATATATAGGAGCGCCTTAAGATAGGTAGTCCTATATATATATATATATCTAAAAAGAAGAATCGAAAGAAAGAGAGGCTTATAAGTATATACTATTATATTTATCTAGTAATAAAGAGGGAAAATAAGGTTATCTAATATAATATTAAAAAATACTAAAAGGCTAGACTTATAACTGTTACAAAGTATGGAGACTTTATATAGGGGCTTTATAATATAGTATAGAGGGGATGTGAGGAAGTAAAAAGGCTTATCTATTAGAATACATAAGATAAATAATCTAAAGGGTATTTATACCTATATAATTAGTAGGTATAAGGCGAAGTCTATTATATAGAGTGTAGCCTATATTACGACATACTATTAATAAGAGTTTATATTAATATTAAATTTTAATTTACTTCAAATAGTATCTAAGAAGTATTTCTCATAAGGTTTTCGTCTCCTCAAAGTTATTATCCTATTATTATTATTACTTTCGTTATTTAATTCTTAATAATAATATAATATAATACTAATAGTTTTACTATATACTTCTACTAAATTGAATATTAATTATTAAAGTTTATTAAGATTTATATCAAGTGTATACCTACAGGATAGCTATTTTCTATAAGAATGATAATTATACAATATTTTTACTTATACTAATTATTTAATTAAATAGGAGTAATAGAATTATAAGAATGTAAGTAAAGGCTTTAATCAGAAAAGGTTTAATTACATAAATAAGATCTATATTACTATATAGATTATTACTTAAAAGATTTAAATTATAATCCTTTAGCTGGAAACTCTTTCTAGTAGTTTAATAATTATACCTAGCTAGTTATTAGGCATATTATATAGTCCTATTAGTATATAATTAGAATAGTATGATATCTTAATAAGATAAAAAACTTCCATTTCAAGTTTAGTTATAAAGTTATCAATCTATTTAATAAGCTTATTATTACTATCAATACTTCGTTCATAAATAAAAGTAATAATTGAAAAAACTTTCAAATATATAATACATATCTCCTTAGGAACTTAATAGTATAGTAAGCTAATAAAAGAATACTATTACTAATTCAATAACTAGAATAGAGCTTTTGATACTATTTAACGTTATTTGAAAAGCTAGTTTTACTAGCTATATTATTACTACATTCTAAGTAAATATTATAATAAATATATTCAATAGATATAAATTATATATGTTTTACCTAATTATCTAAATCTAGTATAATAACTAGTAAATCATATACTTTATAATAATTAAAATAGTATAATTATATAAAAAGTTATAATATATAGATATTTATGATTATTAGCTATAATGAAAGACTTAATAAGAATAATTTAGAATTAAATATATACTCTTAGAAAACCTTAAAGCGCATAGCTTTATAGAGTTTCTCTAGAGCTATCAGTTCGATATTCTTATTACTTAGATTAATATAATAGACTAGTTAAACTTTTTAAAGTCATAATTAGAAAAAGAATTTCAAAAATAGCTTCTAGTATTTGAAAATCCTAATACTACTTTGAATTACTAGTTAGGTTTTATAGGTTCTAAGTTATAGTAATAATGAGATTAACTAAAAAGCTTAGGGATATTAGAAATATTAAAATACAAGAAATACTTTCTAGCTAATAAAAGATATTGAAATAGCCTAGAAATAGAACTATTCTTCTTATTATAAGAATAAGGGTTTAATAAAAATAAAAGAACTAAAGAAAGAGTTTTTTATAAATATAAATAGAAGGTTTAACTAGTATTATTTAGAAGAATAGGGTATAAAAAGAGCTTTTGAGACTAGAGAAATATATTACGAATAATATATTTAAGAAGTAGAGTTTATATTATTTTAGACTTGAGATATTAGTAGTATTACTATAGGGTTTACTTTATTTAAACTATTTAATAGAGCTCCCTATAGTATATATAACTATTCTTAGTTATATATAATATGTAATAAAATAGATATGGCTATATAGGCTATGAATTTGGGCCTCAGGCTATACTTTAAAGCGACATTTCAAAAGCTTAAAAACCCTATATATTCCGTATTTTAGTAGTAATAATACAAGCCATTTTGCTTCCTTATATACCTTCTATATAGTGCTTAGAGGCCCCTTTAGGTAGCCTCCTCAATTTCTTATAGTTATAAGCCCAGTTTAACCTAACTTCTGATGTTTTCGAATACCTAAACCCCTTTTTTACTATTTGGATAATGATTTTGAAAACCCTTTTTTACGAAATTTGAATACAGCCTGTATATATGAGAACCTCTCTTCGATCCTTTTTTTAAATATATATATAGTATTACTAGTCTTAAGGTACCCCTATATATCCCTTCTGAGTGTATACGTAGTACTACTAGTCTCGAGGTACCTCTATATATCTCTTTTAGTATTAATAATATTAATATTTAACTTCTTAAGGTTACTTTTATAGCGTCCTTACTTTTACTATACTGTTAGGCTAACTATTATTCCTCCTTCTTTTCATTTTATTCTATTTTTTACTTTTCTAACCTACTTATACTACGATTAGCTACTTTTAAAAAAATATTCTTTTAGCTATAATAGACTTAGCTTATAGTAGTTAAAAGTCTAAATAAATTCTAAATATTATTCTTTAGATATATTAACATTATTTAGTATATCTAGAAGGGTAGGAAAAACCTGAGAATTTATATAAGGTATTTTAGTTTAGTTGGGTTATAGAGTAAGGTTGACATTTTAGATATTATTTAAATTATATATCTAGGTAGTAAAAATTCATTAAAAAGAGGTTAATCCTAATAGTTCAAGAAGAGTTAAGGGTTTGATTTTTTATAATAGCTTTAATAATAAGTAGTTAATATGTTAATAACTAGTTACTACTTAAATATATATTTTTTAGGCTATTATAAAAATAGGTTTTATATGTTAAAGAAGATTTAGGTTACTTAATAGCTAGGTTTTAGTTTTTACTAAGTTTTAGTTTTTATTAGGATTAAATATTTAGAGTAGTACTTCTATACTATTAGTAAGATAGAATATATAGAATATATAGGTTTTAATAAATAGGAGGTATTTTAAAGAGGGTAAATCCTACGATTTTGTTTAGTTTAATAGCTATGTTTTATATAGTACATTCTTAAGCTTATTAGGTAATAATCTTAAGTAGTTATATATCTTTAAAGTAAATAAGAAAGTAGTAGTATTAAGAATACTAGAGATACTTAAGGGGTTATATTTAGAATCCCCTTATTTTTAGAATATTTAAAAGGGGTAGGGGAGGTTGTTTTTAAATGGTAGAAGTTATTTAGGATTATTATCTTTATTAGATTTAAAAGTTTAAAAGCTTTATTATTTTCACCTAGGCTTAAGAGCTTTGTTACTTTCGTTTAGAATAATTATTTAAATATTCTAAATATTTTAAATATTTAAAAATAGATATTTGAATGTTTTTATATTTATAAACTATTAGGGATAGTTTTTTCTAGCTATTAACTACGTCTAATACCTAGGGGGCTATGTAATAAAATAGATATAGTTATATAGGTTATAAATTTAGGCTTCAGGTTACGCTGTAAAGTAATGTTTTAAAAGCTTAAAAACCCTATATATTCTATATTTTAATAGTAATAATATAAGCTATTTTGCTTCCTTACATACCTTCCGTATAATGCCTGGAGGCTTCTTTAGGTAGCCTCTTCGATTTCTCATATAATATATATCTGATTTTACCTTCTAATTATATATAATAAGTAGAAGGGCTAAAGTTATGTTTTAGAAAGTAAGGTATTTACTAATAGTTATAGTAGAGAGTAAGCTATTAGTTTTTCTAATAATCTTCTATTAAGAAATAGAATAGTAATTTAATAATCTAAAAAGTACTATTTCTAAGAAAGAGAGGGCCTAATAGCTTGTTTTCTACTATAACTATTAGTAGATATATTACTGCTTAAAGTATAACTTCAGCCTTCCTACCATCCTACTAATTATTATAGCTAGCTTATAATTAATCTAAGGCTAAACCCCTTATAGCTATAGTTAGTATACCTACCCCATATTAACCTTTTTATAGATAATAAATAATTAATAACTCCTTTTATAATAGCCTTATGCTCTTATACACTTACGTCCTTATAGCTATTAACACATAATTTGAGTATCGCGAAATATTCAATTATTACTAAATAAAGATATTCTATTTAAATATTTATTATAATTTTAATATCTATAATTTGAATATCTTCTAGACTAAATGATATTTATTCTTAAGATAAAATTTTATATTACTAATATAAAAGTCCTCTACTATTAATATCAATTAACTTATAATTTCTATATAAATATAATAGAATTCAACTTACTTTGTATAAGAATGTAGCTAAAAGCTTTGACTAGGAAAAGTTCAAATATATAAACAAGGTTTATATTACTATATAGACTGTTATTTAAAAGATCTAAATTATAATCCTTTAACTAAAAATACTTTCTAATACTTTAGTAGTTATAATTAGCTAATTACTAGGTATATTATATAATCCTATTAGTATATTCTTGTAACTATCCCTCCTTCTAAAAGTTTTAATCTCTAAAGTTATAATTATATATTCTTCAATATTTATTATAAGTATATTCCCACTTAACGTAGTAGTTTAATATCTTGCTAGCTCTTACTATTACGGTAAGAGTAGTAGGTTTAAATTCTACAGTAGATAAGTACGACTAGTAGCTATATACCTTCTAATTATATAAACTATATAGTAACTACTACTAGCTATTAGCTCCTACTATTAATTATTAACAACTAGTAACTATTAATAGCTAGTAATAGGTATTACTAACTAGCTAGTATTAGTATTATATAACTATAATCCTTTAAAGAAGTAATTATAATAAATAGGCTTATACTTTCCCTATTTATTAATAATTATATTAACTAACTGTATTTACTACTTAAGGTTTCTTCTATTTAAATAGTTCTTCAGTACTAGTAATATCTATAGGGTAAATAAAGTAAAAGCTAATAACTAAATATAACTATGTTTAAAAGGTCCCAGAGAGGTATATGACTTTAAATAGATTAGAGACCTTTAATATAACTACTATTATAAGTATATATATTATTACTAATTATTTATTATATGAAATATTCTGTTAGTATTAGTAATTATTCTACTATAGTATTATTATCTATTTAAGTAGTTTTGTATAGTTTAAATAATAAAACTAATTTCTATTATTATTATTATGAGGTTTCTATTTATGCCTTCTATTATTTATAAATATATATATTATTATCCCAGTAATATATCGATACTTTTAAGATTTATAATATTTGTCTAATAGAAATAATGCTTCAAATTCTATTATAATCCTTTATGTTATTTTGTTATATATTTAGTAAGTATTATCTCTTTCTTCTATATATATCTTATTATTTTCCAATCTTCTATTTATACTATTTGTATTCTTCTAATGTTTTTCTATATTATCTTATTATTTATTTCTAACTTGCTGTTTTTTCTCTTCTCTTTTTCTTCGTCTTCTTTATTATCAATATATTATATATTCCCTAATAATATTTCATATTACTATTATTACTACTATTTTGTAAGTATTTATTTATAATAATAAAAAAACTCTTAATAAAAGTTTCTTATACCTAAAGTTTAGTAACTATTTGGTTTATTTTAACTACTCATTCTTACTTTATTTTAATATAGAGAGACTATTCTATATTATTAGTAATTATATATTAAAATATATTTTGTATAAAAAAGGCAGAAATATTATAGTATAAGTCGTTCTTTAGCTATATATTTACTATTTATATTAGTCTTTACCTTTTAGATTCTATTTATACTATATAGTACTACTCAGGCGACTTAGACCTAAACTATTATTTATTACTAAATATTTAAATAAAATGTTCTAACTTTTAAACATAAGGGTAAACTACTCTATATTCTTATTAAAACTTCAATAAAATAGTAGTATATAAGTAATATTACTTATAACCCCGTTATTAGTATAAGGAAGGCGAAATCTAATTTAAAAGAAATTTTCTTCGAAGAGATATTAATTATTTATAAATACTTAAATACTATATATCTTATTACTATAAGTTTACTAAACACTTATCTTACTATTACTACTAATTAATTAAATAACTTGAAATTCTAAGATTTAAAGAAGAAGTATTTTGCTAACTATCTATTATATAATCTACCTATCTTTATAATAATAGCTTTATTATTATTCTTAAATAGTAACTTATTTATTTCCTTAATATTCCTTATTATATTTTAATATCTAAAAGTACTAGAGCTTCTACTATCTTAAAACTACTTGAATTTAATAATAAGTTTCGCTATTGCCTTATTAAATATACTAAATATAATATATCTAAATATCCTATTGCTATTACGAATAGTTAGTTTATTATTTATAAGTTTAATCTTACTATATTCTATAGTATATATATCCCTAGTTTGCCGTTATCTACTCATAGTAAAAATAAAAATAGTAATAATAATTAAAATAATATCAATAATAAGAATAAAAAGTTTAGAATTATAGAAACTTCTTTATAACCCTTTTACTATATTAATAGTAATATTAATATAATTATACTTATTATAAATAATTATATTTCTTCTATTAAAATCTACTTAGTAAGTTCTTAGTATTACCTTATTCTTGATAATAATATTATATTTAGTATTAAAAGATAATCTATAGATAATAATACTCTAGTAGAAAAACCCCTTATTAAAAAGTATAAGATTTATTTAGATATCATTACGTCTATTCCTATAGCTTCTATATCTACTAGCTATCTGCCTACTACTAAAAGGTCTACTACTTCTAAAACGACTATTCTTAAGAAAGTTATTTTCATTATAAGAGTTATAATTATAAAAAGAATCCTTATTATTAAAAAGATTACTATACTGTTAGCACTTATTATACCTATAATACTTATTATACTTATAGTACTTATTATACTTATAGTACTTATTATACTTATAGCACTTATTATACTTATAGTACTTATTATACTTATAGTACTTATTATACTTATAGTACTTATTATACTTATAGTAGTTATTATTCTTACTTTTATTATAAAAAGAATTTAGAAATATTCTTATAAGAATATATTTGAGTTTTATTTAGTTACTTTTACTTTATACTTAGAATAATATCTAAGCTTTTTACCCTATATATAGATTTAACTATAAATCTTACCTAATAATAGTAATCATATTAATACTAGCTTATAACTAGTTAAAATAGTAATGAAACTACTTATTATTATAGATAATTATACTCCTAATTGTAATATTTAACCTTATAGTAATAAAGGACTTTATAGTAATAATTTATGTAGGGAGAGTTTTATTAAAGCTAAAGCTTAATATATATAGCTAAAAGTAACTACTAAAATTATAGGGTTGAGAACGTTTTTGAATTTCTTAAAAATAGGATAAAATAGAATACTTATAAAAGTTAGGCGTTCTGTAACTTATTACTTTTCTATATCTTTTATGATAAAACTAAAATCTCTTAAAAATCTATATAGCTACTTATAAAAAAAGAACTATAGAATACGTATAGAGATATCTAGTTATAATTATTATTACTAAAGCTATTAGTATATTAATATTTTTAATTTATATTCCCTAACTCCTAAAGCTCCTAAGTAGCCTAATAATAATAATAATAATAATAATAATAATAATAAAAGTAGTAGAAATAGAAATAGTAATAATAAGGAAAGTAATATTAATAATACTCAGAAATCTAATATCTTCTTAATCCCCCCTTAATATTTTATATATTTCTTCTTTTTAGAAATTAATTACTACTTTTAAACTTTACTATATATTTCCTTAGCTTGAATATAAGTTATTAAAAGATATAATCTATTTAAATTGGAGTGAAGTATTTAAATACATATAAATAGAGTAGTTAGAACTTATATAAACTAGTATAGCTATATAATAGCCTTAGTATTATATCTATTCTTATATATCCTTCTAGCGGTAGAGCCGCTAGAGATACCCTTAAATCCGAAGTAATATATTATTATAAATAAAATAGGGTAAATAGCATTTAAAATAATTCTTCAAATACTTAAATAAAGGAAATTATTAATTATAATAAACCTATTATAATTTATTATATATATAACTGTTTTTATAAGTATTAGTAGGAGTATTTAGTTAGCTCTTTCTAAAGTTGATAATTATCTCTTATTTTAATATTAAAATAATTTTCTTATTATCTTTTATAACTATTTTCTTTTTTTTTACTTATATTAATATTTTTAACTATTGCCTTCTTATATTTATAAGTAGTATACTTATTAATATGGATTCTATATTAAATTTTAAATAAAATAATATATATTAGTTATTATTAATATTTTAACTATAGGATAAACCCACTAAAGTTAAAAAATAAAGCTACTAAAGTTAAAGCGTTATATAACATTATAACTAATTTATTATTATATCTTAATCCAATCTTTTTATTAAATAAATTTATTCTAATCTTTATTTAATTTATTAATAAACTTAAGGGGATACCTTCTGATTCTAATTCAGAAGGTAGTAGAAAATTAGATTTTGAAGTTATATTAGCTACTTTCTATCTCTATTTAAATATTAATAATAAGAGCTTTTAGATTAAAAATATTTTCTTTTAGTCTTTTTAAGAAGCCTATTTTATTTAGTATTTTTTAACTTTCTTTATTTTATATAATTCTATTAATTACTACTATTTTCCTCTTATTATCTTTATTATTAATATTCTTATTGATTTTAATATTTTTATTCATAATTAAATTATTACTAATATTGAAATATAAATTACTAAAATTAATAATTCTTATTTTATTTCTTAATTTGAATAGTAAGTATTAGTATAAAGTTGATATATTATATCTTAAGGTTTTTATTTATTTCTATTTTACTAAGTTTTTTAATTTGTAAAAGTACTTATTACTATTTCTACTATTTAAAGTTTTTAATATATTAAAGTTAAATAGTCTTATTAAGAAGTTAATTCTTATTTTAAAGAAGTCTATTATTTTTAGTAGTTTAAAATATTTCTATAGTTATCTAAGAAAAGCTTTTATTTTTAAATTACTTTCTAAAAGTATAGAAGATAATTTAATTAGTAACCTTATAGCTAAAGATTAAGAGGAAGAACTTGAATTTATTATAAATAAAGAGGAGGATAATAAGAATAATATTAATAAACTATTTAAATTTCCTGAGAAATATACTAAGATAGTTTTAAAGTTTATAAGGAAGTCTATTTAGATTTAAAATTAAGAGACTTTATTTTAGATAAATAATTTTAAATATTAATTTAAAAATACTAAGTATTAACCAGTTAAATTGAATAAGAAATCTATTATAAAAAGATTCTTATAAAATCTATTCTATTTAAAAAGAATAATTTAAATAAAATTACTAAAAAGTATAAAGATTGTCTTTTTTAAACAAAGATAATTAGTATCATTAAGCTAGTTTAAATTATGTTTTATACTATTTACTACTTAAACTTTATTTTTTTCTATAAAAGCTATTTTTATATTATTAATATTAGATATCAAGATTTATTTTTTATTTACTACTATTAGTATAAATCTAAATTAGAAACATATTATATTTTAATTTCTAATAAAATTTATAAGGTATTTAAAAATATCTTAATATTGTTTAGATTTCAAATAATAATATAATAAGTAATTTAACCTGAAATTGAAACTTTAGTTTTAGATTTGACTTTTTATAATTAAAGAATAAGAGAATTAATAATATAAAGAGGTTATATTCAATTGCGTATTATTCTTAATAATAGAAAGAATTTAAATTATTTATTTTAAGAATAGACGTATTTCTAATTTTAGTATTAAGAGTCTAATTATTATATAACTTACTATTATTTAAGTATTTTAAATATTACTACCTACCTACTTTCTTATTATTAGTCTTATTCTTAGAATTTTAGTTATTTTGACTAAATTTCCTATTAATTAAAGTTTTATCTTTTAAGTAGTTTTTAGTAGTTTTAGAAGTTAGAGTTTTAGTTTTAATATTTTAATAACTAGATATAGTAGGTTTCCCCTTTCTTTTAGATAGGTTTTAATATTAGCTTTCTTTTAGAAGATATAATTAATTGTTTATATTTTTTTAAGTTAATTTCTATATATTAATTACTACTTCTTATCTTCCTACTTAGGGTTTTAAGTTTAAGTAGTCTATTTTAAATTAGATATAAGTTTAGATAGAAAGTTTTATTTTTTATAAATAACTTAAGAAGTTTTACTACTTTTTAATTTTCTATATAAATATAGTTAAGATTTGTTATTAAATAGTTAAATCTTAGGAATTTAAATTACTTATATATATTATTTAAGTAGTTAGGGATAATTCTAAGAAACCTATTAGTTTATTTTAATTAGTCTTAAGAGTATTACTTATAGACTTATAAAGTTAAGAAATATTCTAAATTATTCAAATTTTACTTAAGCTAAATCCTTTATAAGTCTATTTATGAATATTAGATCTAATATTTTAATTAGTCTTAAGAGTATTACTTATAGACTTATAAAGTTAAGAAATATTCTAAATTATTCAAATTTTACTTAAGCTAAATCCTTTATAAGTCTATTTATGAATATTAGATCTATAGGTATATAGATAGTTTTAAAGTTATTATTTAAGTATTCTTAATATAGTTATATTTATTAAATATCTATATAATCTAGTTTAGTAAATAGATACTTGCTATTTAAAGTTATTAGTCTAATAGTTTAATAGTTATTATAATAGATTTTCTAAATATTTCTAAAGTTAAATTTGATATTTTGAAATAGTCTTTTTAATACTATAGCTTCTTTTAAAGTATATTTAAAGCTGAGAAGTTCTACTTTAGTTATTAATATTATAATAGTATTTTA
The DNA here is from genome assembly GCA_004366825.1 of Colletotrichum spinosum. Classification (NCBI taxonomy): domain Eukaryota; kingdom Fungi; phylum Ascomycota; class Sordariomycetes; order Glomerellales; family Glomerellaceae; genus Colletotrichum; species Colletotrichum spinosum. The sequence continues at coordinate 17,368 of QAPG01000605.1, forward strand.
TTAAATAGGTTTCTATTAGATTAATCTTCTAAATAAAAAGATAATATAATTATAATTT
>QAPG01000606.1:0-17756 GCA_004366825.1 Colletotrichum spinosum
AAAGTCTTGGTTAGACCTACCCCTTAGCTATTACTAATTTTAAATTAATATATAGGGCTAAAGTAATTAATAAAGTTAAGAAGTAATTTAAATATATATTAGTAATTTTAATTATATTAGTATTAATAAAAGGGGAATAGTAAGCTACTAAATAATAACTTATAAGAAATCTAAATAAAAAAAAGTTAATCTTAGTTAATTACTACTAGAATACTAAAAGTAAGCTTATATTTTTAATATAAAGAAGGTTAGTATTCTTATAGAAAAGAATATTTATATATATATATATAATAAAACTAGAAGAAAGTAAGAAATTCCTATAAAATTCTATTTATCTCTTTACAGAAGAACAATTAGAAGAATTATATTAATACTTTATATTAACTTTTTAAAAAAATAGATTAGAATATTAAAACATCCTATAGAAGTACTAATCCTATTTATTTTAAAAACAAGAGATAAGTTAAAACTATATATAGACTATAGAAATCTAAACAATATTACTATTAAGAATTATATATTACTACTACTTATTAGTAAAATTTAAAACTATTTAAGAGGAGCTTTATAATTTATTAAGCTGGATCTAAAGAATATATACTACTAGGTCTATATATAGTTAGGAGATAAGTAGAAAATAGTATTTCGGATTTAATATAAGTATTTTAAGTATTATATAATACTATTTAGTTTAGTTAATACTTTAGTAAGCTTCTAAATATATTTTAATAATACTCTAGTAGGCTTTATAAATATTACTTATATTATTTATTTAGATAATATCCTAATATTTATTAAGACTAAAGAAGATTATATAAAAATAGTAAGAAAAGTATTAAACTAGTTATTAACTATAGGACTTTATATTAATCTAGAGAAGTATAAGTTTTATATATAAATAATTAAGTTTTTAGGTTTTATTATCTCTTTTAAAAGTATTACTATAGAAAGAAAGAGAATATTAATAATTAAGGAGTAGCTACTACTTATTAGTATTAGAGAGATCTAGATCTTCTTAAAGTTTATAAGGTTCTATAGGAGATTTATTTAGAACTATTTTAAAGTATATATTAGACTTACTAATTAACTAATTAAATAGGTAAAAGGGGAAAATATAATAATTCTTAAGGTAATTAAAGTTTTTAAAAATCTATAGGATAGATGTATTTAAGTATTTATTTTATAATATTTTAATCTAGTCTTTCTGATTTATATAGAGATAGATATTTCTAATTTTACTATAGGGGTAGTAGTTATCTAATTAGAAGAAAAATAGTACTAACTACTAACTTACTTCTTATAGAAGTTAAAAAAAGTAGAATTAAAATATAATATACTAGAAGCTAAACTATTAGTTATTTATAAAATAGTATTTATATAGAAATACTACTTTTTATACTTATAGTAGAAAGTTATTTTTATTATTAATTATTTAGACTACTAGTATTTAGTAATAAAGTTCTAGCTTAATAATTATTAAATTCTTTTGTTTAAAATATATTATTATTTAATTATATTATTAACTATTAACTAGAGAAGTAAAACCTAATAAATAGTTTATTAAAATAATTAGATTGTTAATTTATAGAAAGAGAAACCTAAAGAACTAGAAGTACTTTTTAGAAGACTTCTTAAGTTAGTTTTTAAATAGAATAATAGTAATATCTTTTTAAAACTAAAAATTAATAGTAAACCTAGAAGATATTATTCTAGAGAGATTAGAGGGAATATTAGAAGAGGAGATCTAATAAATATAGAAAGAAACTACTATTAAGAGAAGAAAAAGATTATACTAAAAAAATAATAGTTAGTTTATTAATAAAAAAAAGTAAGGTTTTAAAATAAACTAGTTATTTTAAATAGAAATTAACTTTAAGTTAACCTATTAATAGTTTTTTATAATAAATTTCTAGAGAGGTACTTAGATATTATTAAAATACTTAAGAAGTTAGGATAAATATATTAGTAGAAGTTTATAAGAAAGGATATTATAGAATATATATTAAGATATATAATATATTAGTAATTAAAGCTTTAATACTCCTTTTTATATAGCGAATCAGTATTTCTACTAATATTTATTAGTTTTTAGTAATATATTAATATAGATTTTATTATTAAATTACTTAAGTTGATTAGATTTTTAGGAAAAAGTTATAATAATATATTAGTAGTTATTAATTAATTTATAAAGTATATATTCTACTTACTAATAAGAGAGTCCTTAATAGTAGACGAGTTAGTAGTCCCCCTAGTGAATAATATCTTCCTTAAGTATAGAATTCCTCAAACTATTATATCTAATAGAAGTTTACTATTTACTAGTAGATTTTAAATTTTTATTACCTACCTACTAGTTATTAAGAGGAAACTAAGTATAGCTTACTATCTATAGACTGAAAAGTAAATAGAATAATAAAATTAGAATATAGAATACTTCTTAAAAGTAGTAATTAACTTTAATTAGAATAATTAAATAAAGTAGTTACCTATAGCTGAATTTATTTATAATACTTCAGTTTATAGTATTATTAAGGTTATACTAATAGATATCTTAATAGGTTATTTATTAAGAAGATTTTATAATAGTTTTCTAGAAAGTATTAAATTTAAAATAATCTCTATAGTAGAAGAAAAAGTAAGATACTTCTAGTTATATTAATAATACTTAAAAGTCTAATTAGAAGAAGTAAATAAAAGATATACTAAGTAGTATAATAAGAAAAAGAAGTAGTTAGATTTTAAAATTAGTAATTATATATTATTATCTATTAGGAATATTTAATAAAAGTAACTAGTTAAAAAGCTATTTAATAAATATTTAGGACTATTTAGAGTAGTATAAGTAGTTAATAGGAATTAAGTATTTAAATTTAACTTAGATAAGAAATATAAGATTTATAATATCTTCTCTTTATTATAATTAGAAAAGTATAGAAGTAATTTATTAATATTTTAAACAGTTCTTATTAAAGACTTAGGAGATAATATATATAAAGTTGATTATATAGTAAATTATAAAAGACTATAAAGAAATTATTAGTATTTAGTTAAATAGAAGGAGTATAAAATAGAAGAGAATTTATAGGAACTTTAGTAGAATATATTATTAAAACTAAGGTTGGAATATAAAGAAAATCTCCTAAAGATTACTAATAAGTTATAAGAAGAATAATATATTTAGATTATTAGTAAAATAGAACTAAGAAGTTTATATTAATCTAAAAGCTAAAGAAAAGATATAATAAAAGCCTAAAAATAGTAACTAATTGTTAAAGGGAGGAAATATATAAAGTATTAGGGGGGCCTAGAAAGGTATTAGATTACTTAGTATTATTATTATTACCTTCCTTATTATTACTATTTCTATTTCTACTACTTTCCTTATTATTATTATTATTATTAAGTTATTTAGAGACTTTAGGAATTAGAAAATACGAATTAAGAATATTAATATACTAAAAGGATAATATTAATAAGTAAGGGGTAATTAGAAAAATACTAGAAGGGTAGAAAGGTATTTATAATATAAGAATAAGTTAAAAATTATTCTAAGAAAGTAATTTAGAAGTTTATAAGAATAATAGTTTATATTTTAATAGTATGAGTTTATACTTCTTAAACCTACTAGAAAGTAGTAGTAATTTTTATATCCCTCTCTAAAAAGTAGTTATATTATAAAATAATAGTAGCTATAGTTTTAGTAGCTATAAGCTAGTATTTATAGGCTTATTATTCTACTTCTTTATCTTCAGCTTTATACTTAGTATTAGACTTATTAATATAAGAAGTTTTAATTTAGAAAGCTTTATAAGTAGTAACTTAAGCTTTCTTCAGATTTCTTTATACTATAATTAGTAGGAAAGTATTAGGGATAATAATATGAATATTTTATTTTAGTATTATAAGTAGTAGAAAAAGAGTTAGCTTTAAATAAAAGATTATTAATAAAATAGTATAAAGTAAAAGCTATAAAAGTAGTAGTATAAATAGTTTAGAAAAATATTAGAAAATACTTTATAGTTATAGGAGTAGCTTATAAGAAGAAGGATAGAAGTATATTAGAATATACTTTTTACTATATATAGCAGTATAATAAGAATACTTATTGTTTATATTTAAAATAATTAGTAGAAATAGGAAAAAAAGAAGTAGTAAGGATATATTAGTAGTTTTATAATAGAAAAGGGATAGTAAGATATAGCTAGTTAGTTTCTAAATAGCTATAAAGTAGAAGTAGTAGTAATAGGAAATAGGATATATAAAATTATTACTATTATTCTTATTATTAATTAGAAGGGTATAGGAGGTATATAATAACTTAATAGCTTCTTTTTTTAAAATAGTAGTTTTTTTTTAAGTAGGAATAGGAGTAGGAGGAAGAAGCGGTGGGAGAATAAGAATAGGAATAATAAGAGTAGTAGGAGTAGTAGGAGTAGATATTATATTATTATTATTATTAATTTTAATAACTTAGAAATAAAGTTGTTAATAAAAGAAAACATAAGAATAATGTATATATAAGATTGAAAATTTGAATAATAAAGAAAGCTTTCTTTTAATTAAAAGTAATTAAAAGTTTCTTTAAAGTAGAAAATAGTAAAATTAATAATAAAAGGATTACCTATAGGTTACTAGGGGGGAATAATGAGAGTAATAAAAAGAATAATATTAATCTCTAGAATTAGAAGAATTATAAAATATATACTACTTTAGTCCGATTAGTAAAAATAGTATTCTATAGAATAAGTAGGAATAAAAAACCTATAAGTTACTATTAAGAGAAACTTAGTATAGTTTTTATAAGAATTAAGATATTATAATTATAATAGATATAAAATCCTTATAGTTAGAAATAAGGAAGAAGCTTTTTTAATATTTTTATAACTAAAGAAAACTAGTTATTCTATATAAAAGCTCTAGATTAATTGAAATATAATTATAGTTAGAATATATCTTAAGAAATTAATATTAACTAAGACTTAATATTAAGAGGCTGAAATATATAATTTAGAATAAATATCTAAATCCTAACTAAAGAGGAATATTAAAAAGAGAATAAGATACTACTACTTTATACTAATATCCTAGTAGTTAGGTTGTAAAGATAGGACTTCTAAAAAGGGGGATTATATTAAATTAATATAGAAAAAGAAGGTATTAAAAGGCTATTAGAACTCCTATATATTAGCTTTAATTATTAGAATAATAGATATTCTAGTAATATAAAGTTTAAATATAAATATAGAATTATAGTTAAATAAGGGGAAAGCTAAGTTTGAATAGTTATATAGTATAGTATATACCTATTGAGAGGTCCTATTACTTAGTATGAACCTAGCCTGATATTCTACTATTAATAGATAATAATAAACTAGAAATATATATATTATAAGATAAAATAATATTAAGCTTATAAGGAATAAGTTAATTACTACTAATAATAATAAGATATTTAATTTAAATATATTATACTTAATATATTTAATAAGGTGATAGAAAGAGTATTATTAAATTAAAATAATCTTAAGATAATAAGAGCTTTAGTACTTTTAAATATTAAGGTATAATAAAAATTATTAAAGAAATAAATAAACTACTATTTAAAAGTAATAATAAACTTGTTATTATAAATATAAATAGGCTATATAGAAGATAGTTAGTAAAATACCTCTCTCTTAGATCTTAAAACTTCAAGCTATTTAATTAATTAATAGTAGTAATAAGATAAGAGTTTAATAAACTTATAATAATAAGGTATATAATATTTAAATATTTATAGATCACTAATATTTCCCAGAGGAGAAGATATTTTAAATTAAGCTTTATCTTCCTTATATTAATAAAAAGGTTATAAATAATATTACCTATATATTACTATTTTACTAAACCTTTAATCAAAGTATAGAATAACTTGCTTTCATACTTAGAAGTTGGGATGTTTTACTTAAGCATTGAGTAATAAATAATAGTTTAATTCCAAGTCGTTTAAGTAATATCATATAATTTAAATAAACCCTAAAGGGTAAAGGTTACTAAGAATAGTGAGTATATAGTAAGAAAATAACTTATCCTATAATATCTCTATTTATTTCTTTTATAAAAGATATATTTCAATATATAGTTATTAATAATATAAAGTAGCTTTTTTATATTAAAATAAAGTAAGAATAGATAGCTAAAATAAAATGAATAGTTATTAGGCTTTAAGTATCAGAAACTCTTCTTAGTAGTTTCTTTATTATTATGAATAAATACCTAAAGAATAATAGTAATAATAGTAATAATAGTAATATAGGACATTATTAGGAAATATATAATATATTAATAATAAAGAAGAAGAATGAAAGGGGGAAGAAAAAAGAATAATAAATTAGGAATAACTAGTAAGATAATATAGAAATATATTAGAAGAATAAAAATCGCATCAATGAAAAATTGGAAGATAATAAGATATATATAAGAAAAAAAGAAAATATTTATTAGATATATAGTAAAATATCCTAAAGGATTATAATAGAGTTTCAAACATTATTCCTACAAGAAAGAATACTATAAAGATCAAAGGTGTTAATATATTACTAAGATAATATAAAGGGCTAGACCTAGGCTTATTTGACTATTAGTAGCGTAAAATACTATTTATTTAGAACTAAGGAGTAAAAGAGAAGTCTTTATAAATACCTAGAATAATCTATATATATAGTACTATTAGGGGCCTACTAAGGCCCTATCTAGATAAAAAGGTTAATATTAGACATTTAGGTATAACCTTAACTAGTTATTTAGATATAACTTATAATATTACCCTCTTCTTTTCCTATTACTACTTAGCTAGAAACTATAAGTTAGATTACTATTATTATTTATAATTAGCCTATATATCCCTCTATATTATTCTAAAGCTATCATATCTACTATAATATCAACTAGCTCTTATATTAGATTTATATAACTTTCCTGCTTAATAAAAGCTTCTTAGTAGTACTTTCTACTTACTTAGTACGTCTTTATAGTAAGAATATCTTTAATTAGTTACTTAATTTCCTTATAATCATTTACTAATAGTAGTTACTAACTATTACTAACTACTTATTTAAATAAAAGGTTAGTAATAGTTTTCTAGAGGATATTTATATAAAGCTATAGATAAATAGGCTTTAATATGTCTAGTTTAATAATATATAATAATAAGACCCTTATTACTATATACTTATAATATAACTAAGCTAATTTCTAATTTAGCTTTAGTAATTTATAATTAGAGATATTTAATTATACCTTATTACTGACCTAATACTAATCTATAAGGAACTAGGTCTTATTTGCCTAGAGTTCTAATCTCTATTCAATAGCTACTATTTTCATATTAATATATATTATTATTAAGTATATTCTTTCGACTAGCTAGTAAGTAGTATTTTTGCTACTATTAAATATTAGTATTATTTCCTAAGTTACTAAGATAAGGTTAACATAATAGCTAGAATTTATAAAGAAAGGTATAGTTTCTATAATATTATACTACTAATTATAAAAAGCTAGTTATATAATAAGTAGTAAGTCCCTCTAATTATCTTATAACTAGTATATAAATACCCTTAAAACTACTTAGATCTTCTAATTATAATATTCTATAGTTCTATCTATTTATAAGTAATACTTAGTATTTAATAGGTATATAATACCTATTAGTTAATAGAACTCCTTCTAGAAATAACTTAATTAGTTAAGCTTTCTATTACTTATAATAAAGTATAATATATTATGAAACTTATAATAATAGCTAAAGAACTACTAGATATATATTTCTACTTCTATAATATCTACCTCTTTTAATATAAAAGCTTTACCTAGTTAGTCTATAATAATTTAGAAATAATAACTACTTGATCTTTTTATAAAGAGTAAGTTAGTAATAAAATCTATTAATAGATTAGAATAAAACTAGTTATATATTTAGAGGGATTTTAAAACCCTTTTCTTTATTTATTTCTAGATATAAATTCCTTTATATATATTATGGTTATATATAAATCAGTAGGTACTCTGGAACTATCTAGACTAATAGAACTAATAATTTATAATTTCTAATATACTATTATACTTTAAGTAATTTATAGGGGAAGAGTTATATAACTCCCATACTAGTTTAATCTTAAGCTTATTAAAAGGGTTAAAAATTTCTTTTAAGTACTTAGAATCTATCTCTAAAAAGGAATAAGTATGCCTATTATATTAAAAGTATATTTAATAATTTAGATTTCAAGATAGAAAACAGGGGAAAACTATATTCCCCTTATTAGATTATTATAAAGACTTATTAATATATAAAGTCTTTCTTAATAATATAATTTTATATTTCTTATAAATCTAATTTCCTATTACAAATCTAGATATTAGTGATACCTATATACTTTACTTAAAACCTTATAGGGATAATAATATCTAGGATAATCTATATTACTTTTCTTTATTACTTCTTATTATCCTATCCTTTAAGAATATCTTATTGTTTCTTAGAAAAAGAATTAGGAGATACTATTTAGATATTTAATTAGCATTTAAAATAGAAGTTATATCAAGATAATTCTTCTACTTACTAACTCTACCTTTCTATAAGTTACTATTTTTTATAAAATATTTAAAACTTTTATAATTAGTAAAAACCTGAAATTTCCTAGTATTCTATAATTCTATTTTCTATACTTATCAGTAAACTAATATTATAAAGAGTTCTTTATTATAAATTAAGTAGTTAAACTCTATAGAGGTTAAATATTGAGAATAGAAAACTACTAAGTACCTTATTTTAGCTTTATTATCCTAAGTTAATATATTACTTAAAATAAACCTATAATAGTTAGTTTCTATTATAATAGAAGTATTAGAATTAAATATCTATAAGACTAATTTTATAATAAAGAAATATTTATAAGGATATACTGATAGAACTATACAACACGCCTAGTAACTAGCTAGCTATAGCTACTAAAGCACTAGAAAGGGTTTTTAGCTAAAGGATTATAACTTAGATCTTTTAAGTAATAGTTTATATAGTAATATAAATCTTATTTATATATCTAAAATCTTTTTAGTTAAAGCCTTTAGCTATACTTTTATAATTCTATTACTTCTATATAATATTTTAAATAATTAGTATAGATAAAGATATTAAGTAGTAATTCTTTTTATAAAGAATAGCTACCCTATAAGTAGAGATTTAATATGAGTTTTAATAAAGTTTAATAATTAATATTAAATTTAGTAGAAATATATATTAAGACTACTAATATTATATTATACTATTATTAGGAATTAAATAAGTAAAATAATAATAATAATACGATAGTAACCCTAAGGGAAGATACTTTTAAAAAGAGATACTTTTTATATATTACTTATAATATATTAAAGTTTGGTATTAATTTAAACCTTTACTAATAGAATATTAAAGAAGTTAGAAAGAGATATTTATTAGATAATTTTATATAGGATGTATTTTAGAGAAAGAAATGCTTACTTCTTAATATATAAAGAAGAAGTAGAATAACGTCTATTATACTTCTTAAGTCTAAATAGTTACTAGGTTTCTAATAATTAATATTTAGATTTAATAAGTAATCTTAAGTATTATTATAATTACTATTCCTATTTAGGCTGAATCTAATAGGTATTATAAATAAGATATTTAAAACTATATAATTTTAGATAGTAATATACTAAGAATAAATATAGAAGTAGTAGGAAGTTTATAAAAAGTAGATGATAGTTTTTATCTAATAACTAGCTAAATAATTAGTAATACCTAGACTACTTAAAGATTAGGAAAAACTATTTTTATATAACTATAGAATAATAAGAAAAGTATTTATAGTTAAATAAGTTAATAATTAGATTATAGTTATTAGAAATAGCTACTAAACTTAATTAGCTAGTATAATTAATTAGTAGATCTAATAAGTATTTATAAAATTAGTATTTTAACTCTAGATAGAATAGAAAAACTATAAAACTAGCCTAGAGGATAATCCTATTTAAACTAATTTCATTATATTTATTTACTAATAATATATTAATTTAGAAATATAAGAGAAGTTATTTTCATAGAAGTTTGAAGAAGTATAATAAAAAGAATACTGGTTATTTATATAGTATTATGCTAAGTAGTTAGTATTATATTAAACTCTAGATATATTTAGATTTAAGTAGAATAGGAGAGAAGCTTTTATCTATTTTTACTAATTCTACTTAGGCTTAAAAAAGAAATAAAGAGACTTAAAATCTTAATCCTAAAGGCTAGAAATATTATAATAAAAAGTAAAAGAACTATAAGAATTATAATAGTATTATATTAGTCAATTAATATAAAATAAGGGATATAAGTATTTATATATAAGCTTATAGTTTTTCTAATTACGCTTATTTTTATAAATAGTAAGATAAATAGGATTATTAACCCTATTAATATTAGATAGTTAATAATAAGATCCTAGTAGATTAGATAATATTATACCTATTTTAGTTTAGAAAACTATATATATATTAGTTATTTTATAGATTGTAAGAATATATTTCTTATATAGTAAGATAAGATATAAAGCTATAAATTACAAGAGTAAGATAAGTATAAATATAATACTAATAACTATTTAAAAGTAGAGTATTATAAGGTTTTATATTTTAATTTAAACTATTAATACTAGTTCTTATATAGAAGAAATCTAGAGTAATAAATAGGTACAAAAATAGAACTAATAGTTTTTATATTAATTAAAAAATTGGTTTTTATAAAGAAGATAGCTAAAGGTTTCATAATTATTTTCTAAAATACTAAAACAATAAAAGTAATAATAGATATAGACTTATGTTTATAAGTAGATTATATTAATAAGTAGCTAGTTATATTATTAGGATTAGTCTTAGCTGAAGTAATTATATTTATTTTAAAAAGATTCAATAGTTTAGTATTAGAACTAGGGAAGTTGTATGGATTTATATTGTTCTTTATAGATTTAAATTGTTACTTAGAGAAATTATACGAGTTATTTATTAATACTTATTAACTAGAAAGATATATAGACTTCTTATTAAAATAGTATTCTATAAGCTAAAAGAGTATTATAAATACCTAGATAAATATTTAGTATTATAAATAGATATTTATTATTAAATTAGAAGTATCTACTTAAGAAATTATTAAGAATAATGAGACTACTTATATATTATATATCAATAAGATAAGAGAAGATCTTAAAGTTTATATAGAAATACTTAGGAAAAAAAATAAAGTTATTATAATTATAGATATCTCTAAAGAGTTTATAAATAAGTAAAGAGTATTTAATAAAATGATAGTAAAGTTAGTCTTAATTGTTAAAAATACTAAGTATATTATTAATTTAAAGGTAGATAAGAAGTTATCTTAAAAATCTATATATCTATTAAATAATTAGTAGTTAGAAGAATTAAAAATATATATTATAGAGAATCTAGTAAATAGATACATATAGCTATTTATAAGTAAAATAAGTATATTAATTTTTTATATATTAAAAAAAGATAATTCTCTATATTTCTATATTAGCTATAGACGTTTTAATAAAGTTATACTTAAAAATTAATACTTATTACTACTGATTAGTAAGTTCTTAGATAGACTCTAAAGAGTAATATAGATTTTAAAAATTAATTTTAAAGATATTTATTACTATGTTAAAAGTAAACTAGAGAATTATTAAATAATAGTAATTTAAATATAGTAAAGTTACTATAAGTATATAATAATACTATTTAGTCTTATTAATATACTAGTAACTTTCTAGATATATATTAACTATATATATACTAATCTAATTAATATATATTATATAGTATATATAGATAATATTATAATATATATAATAAGTATTAAAGAGAACTATGTTAAAGTAGTATTATAAGTATTTATTAAACTATATAAAATATATTCTTTTATTAAGCTTTCTAAATGAAAATTCTATATAGAAGAATTAAGTTTTCTAAGCTATATAATTATTTAAAGAAACATTAGAATAGATTTAATAAGAGTTTAAATTATTACTAAATAGAAGTTACTAGAAATATTTAAGGAATTCTAAATATTCCTAAGCTTCTATAATTTCTACTATAAGTTTATTACTAATTACTTAATAGTAATAATACTATTTATAGTATTTTATATAAAAAGAATAGAGAAAAAAGTTTTCTTATAGCTAGAAGATATAAAGTTTATATTCTTAGTATTATAAGATACTTTCTATTTAGTAACTATTTCTTAGTATTAAGATTTTATTGGGGATATTAAAATAGAAATAGATATATTATAATAAGGAATCTTAAGTATTTTATTATAAGAAATAGAAAGCTAATAGTAATTAGTTACTTATTATCTTAAGAAGTTTAATAAGGTAGAATAGAAATAAGAAATAGATGAATAAGAATTACTAGTTATTATTAAAAGACTTAATTATTAAAAGTATTATTTAATAAAGCTTTTATAGAAGTTTATAATTTTAATAGACTATTAGGATTTAATAAGTATTATTATAATATTAAAATAAGACTTTCAGGGAAAGTTTACTTATTAGATTTATAAGCTTTGAATATTTAACTTTAATTTAAAATATTAACCTAAAGTTACTAATTTAATAGATAGATTATCCTAATAGTTAGATTATATAAAAAGAGAAGTAGAATATTATAATATATTACTAATGTTTATAAATAAACTATAATTTATTATATTATTATTAATAGATACTTATTAGAAAGTCAGTAAAATTAAGAGAACTTTAGAATTAGTAAAGGTTTTTATTTAGGTAATATAAGTATAAAGAAATATTTAATATAAGATTTAAATTTAAAATAGAAGATAGTTGATTTTTTCAAAATATTATTTTCTTAGTAATGTTAGAAATATAGTAATGTATATAGTTATAATTACTTATAATAAAAGAAATATAGAATAATAAAAAATACTTAGTAAGTACTAATAAGTAAAGAGGATTGATAAAAGGTTAGAATTATTATTCTAATATAATATATTCTATATTTAGTAGTAAGAAGTTCTATAAAAGATAAGTAATATATTCTATAAGAAATTCTAAAGATATCAAATAAGTTATTAAAAAGCTATAGATTTATAATAAAGATTACTAGATATATATAGAGAAAACCTAGGGAATAACTAGTAGTTAGAAAGGATATTTTATAAATATAGAATGAATATTCTTCTTCTAAAGAAGACTAATTATATTTAATATAAAGTTTCTAAAATATAAGATTATTTATTTATATTATTATAAAAGTAGGATAGGTTATATAAGTATTAATAAGACTAATAATTCTATAAAATAAAACTTCTATTAGAATAATATAATTATAAATATATAAGACTATATAATACCTTATTAGATCTATTAAAAATTAAAAGATTAAAATATAAATTATATAGCTAGTTATAGTTTCTATTCATCCTAATAAGACTATTTTAAAGAATTAGTATAGATTTTATTATAAGACTTCTAAAAAGTATTTATAGAAATAGTAGTATATATAATTTTATTTTAATTATTATAAATAGGTTTATAATATTTATAATATTTATTTTAATAATAAAAAGGATAATAGTTATAGACTTAGTAGTGATATTTTATAAAGAAATAAAATAATAATTTAATATTCTAGAAGGTATTATTAGTAATAAGGATAAATTTCTTATAAACTAATTTTTAGAAGAATTGATAATAGAATAGCTAATTAAGTAATAACTATTAACAATATACTACTTGTAAATAGATAGTTAAATAAGCTAAATATACTAAATATTAAAATACTACTATAAAGTATTTACTAGTAGTTTACTTACTATTTAAATAGTATAATTAAGGAAAGTTATATTTATATATAATAATAGTAGATATAATACTACTAAATACTTGTTAATAGAAAAACTATATACTTTTTACTTAAGAATAGTTGAATATATAATAGAAAAAACGTAATAATATAAAGTATTACTAAGTAAGATATCTATATTAGTTAAATATATTACTAAATAGTAGAATATTAATAAATAGTAGTTAAAAGTTAGGTAAAAGTATATAATTTATAATATTAATTATATATATTTAGTTAGAAAGTAGTTATTAAGCTATTAATTAAAAGCTTTGGGTTTAAATTATAAGGATATATTAATAGGACTATATAGTATACCTAGTAACCAGCTAGCTATAGCTGCTAAAATATTAGAAAGAGGTTTTAACTAAAGGATTACAATTTAGATTTTTTAAATAATAGTCTATATAGTAATATAAACCTTATTTATATATTTAAACCTTTCCTAGTTAAAGCTTTTAGCTATATTCTTATAATTCTATTACTTCTATTTAATTTTTTAAGTAACTAGTGTGGGGAAGGATATTAAGTCATAATTATTTTAATAGAGAATATCTACCTTATAGGTATAGATTTAATATAAGTTTTAATAAATTTTAATATTTAATGTCTAATTTAATAGAAATATATAATAAAACTACTAATACTATATTATACTATTACTAAAAATTAGATAAGTAAAATAATAATAATAATAGGATAGTAACCTTAGGGGAAGATACTTCTAAAGAAAGATACTTTCTATATACTACTTAAGATAAATTAGAACTTAGTATTAAAATAAACTTTTACTAATAGTATATTAAAGAGGTTAAAAAGAAGTATTTATTAGATAATATTATATAAAATATATTCTAAAGAAAGGAATACCTACTTTTTAATATAAAAAGAAGAAGTAGAATAATTGCTATTATACTTCCTAAGTCTAAATAATTACTAGATTTTCAATAACTAATATTTAGATTTAATAAATAATCCTAAGTATTATTATAACTATTATTCCCACTTAAACTAGACTTAATAAGTATTATAAATAAGATACTTAAAACTATATAGTTCTAGATAACAATATATTAAGAATAAATATCGAAATAGTAGGAAGCTTATAAGGAGTAGACTATAGTTTTTATTTAATAGCTAGCTAAATAATTAGTAATATTTAAATTATTTAAAGATTAGGAAAAGTTATTCTTATATAACTATAGAATAATAAGAAAGGTATTTATAGTTAAATAAGTTAATAATTAGATTATAGTTATTAAAAATAGCTACTAAACTTAATTAGCTAGTATAATTAATTAGTAGATCTAATAGGTATTTATAAAACTAGTATTTTAATTTTAGATAGAATAGAGAAACAATAAGGCTAATCTAAAAGATAATTCTATTTAAACTAACTTTATTATATTTATTTATTAATAATATATTAATTTAGAAATATAGAAGAAATTATATAAATAGAAACTTANTAATAATATATTAATTTAGAAATATAGAAGAAATTATATAAATAGAAACTTAAAGAGATATAATAAGAAGAATATTAGTTATTGATATGATATTATACTAAATAGTTAGCATTATATTAGAACTTAAATATATTTAGATTTAAATAGAATAAGAAAGAAACTTTTATCTATTTTTACTAATTATATTTAGATTTAAAAAGAAAAATAGAAAAACTTAAAGTTCTAATTCTAAAGGCTAGAGATATTATAATAAAAGCTGAAAGGTTATAGGAATTCTAATAGTATTATATTAGTAAATTGATATACAATAGGAGATATAAGTATTTATATATAAATCTATAGTCTTTCTAACTACTCCTATTTTTACAAATAATAAGATAATTAGAATTATTAATTCTATTAATACTAAATAGTTAATAATAAGATACTAGTAGGTTGAATAATACTATATTTATCCTAGCTTAAAAAACTATATATATACTAATTATCCTATAGATTATAAAAATATACTTCTTTTATAATAAGATAGAATATAAAGCTATGAATTATAAGAATAAAATAAGTATAAATATAATACTAATGACTATTTAAAAGTAGAATACTTTAAGGTCTATACTTTAATCTAAATTATCAATACTAGTTTTTATATAGAAGAAATCTAGAGAAATAAATAGGTATAGAAATAGGATTAATAGTCTTTATATTAATTAAAAAGTTAGTTTTAATAGGGAAGATAGTTAAAAGCTTAATAATTATTTTCTAGAATATTAAAAAAATAGAAGTAATAATAAATATAAACTTATATTTATAAGTAGACTTTCTATTAATAAGTAGCTAGTTATATTATTAATAGAAAGTCTACTTATAAATATAAGTTTATATTTATTATTACTTCATAAATATAAACTTATATTTATAAGTAGACTTTCTATTAATAAGTAGCTAGTTATATTATTAGGATTAATTCTAATTAAAGTAATTATATTTATTTTAAAAAGATTTAATAATTTAATATTAAAACTAGAGAAGTTATATTAGTTAATATTCTTGCTTATAGATGAAAATAGTTATTTATAGAAATTATACTAGTTATTTACTAGTACTTACTAATTAGAAAGATACATAGACTTCTTATTGAAATAATATTCTATAAATCAGGAAAGTATTATAATAAATATTTAGATAAATATTTAGTATTATAAATAGATATTTATTATTAAGTTAGAAGTATTTACTTAAGAAGTTATTAAGAATAATAAAACTATTTATATATTATATATTAATAGGATAGGAAAGAATTTTAAAGTTTATATAGAAGTACTTAAAGAAGGAAATAAAATTATTATAACTATAGATATTTCTAAAGAGCTTATAAGTAAATAGGGAGTATTTAATAAAATTATAATAAAATGAGTTTTAATCTTTAAAAATACTAAATATATTATTAATTTAAAATTAGATAAAAAGCTATTTTATAGGTTTATATATCTACTAAGTGAATAATAATCAGAAGAATTAAAAATATATATTATAGAAATTTAATAAATAGATATATATAGTTATTCATAAGTAAAATGAGTATATTAATCTTTTTTAAATTAAAGAAAGATAGCTTTCTATATTTCTATATTAATTATAGAAGCTTTAACAAAATTATAATTAAAAACTAATACTTACTACTACTAATTAGTAAGCTTTTAAATAGAGTTTAAAGAATAATATAAATTCTAAAAATTAATTTTAAAAGTACTTACTATTATATTAAGATTAAACTAGAAAACTGTTAGAAAATAGTATTTAAAATATAATTTAGTTACTTTTACTCTATACCTAGAATAATATCTAAACTCTTCACCCTATATATAGATTTAACTATACATTTTACTTAATAATAGCATTCATACTAATACTAGCTTATAACTAGTTAAAATAGTAATAAAATTACTTATTACTATAGATAATTATACTTCTAGTTCTAATATTTAACTTTATAATAATAGAAGACCTCGTAGTAATAATTAGGAAGAGCTTTATTAAAACTAGGGTTTAATATATATAGTTAAAAGTAACTACTAAGGTTATAGGTTTGAGAACTTTTTTAAACTTCTTAAAGATAGGATAAAATAGAATATTTATACAAACTAGGTATTCTATAACCTATTGTTTTTCTATATCCTTTACAATAGAACTAAAATCTCCTTAAAATCTATATAACTACTTATAAAAAGAAAACTATAGAATAAATATAGAGATATTTAGTTATAACTATTATAACTAAAGCTATTAGTATATTAAACTAGGTTTTAATAAAATTATTCTAAATACTATAATTAATAAGTAGCTTATAGATATTTAAAAGAAAATTATCTA
>QAPG01000607.1:0-17510 GCA_004366825.1 Colletotrichum spinosum
GGTTAAGCTTAGACTAATTTAATAGATTAATATTTAGTTATAATATATAATAAATATTATATAAAAGATATTTAATATTATTTAAAATAATTTTCAAATTACCTTTTATAGTTAAAGTAATTTCTTTAGTATTTCCCTATTTAATAGGTAAAAGAGTTTTAGTTTTATTAACTAAAAGGATAAAATTCTTAACTATATAAATAGTAGCTCTAGTATTAATAAAGAATAAAATAGTTTCAAACTATATAATAGAACTCCTATTTTACTAAATCTTCTTAAAAATTAAAATACTTGGAATTCTTTTAATAATAACTCTTTCAAAAGAAGGTTAGATTAGAATTATGATTTTAAACTTAATACCTTCTTCTTTATCTTCTTTTTCTTCTTTAGTATTTTTATTAAGTTATATAAGACTTTTAATAATAGAAATCTCTTTAACTAGTACTACAATAATATTAATTAAATTTGAATTATTAGTCTTATCTTTTCTATCCTTTTTCTTCTTAGAATATTTAGGAGGATTCTTAGATTTTATCTAATTAGAAGTTTCTTTAAAATAAAGATTAAAATAATTCTCTTTAATATAATTAGCTTTTTTATAGTAATTATAGAGAATACCTTTTTATTTCTTCTAAAGTTTCTTAATAACCTTAAGAAAAGACTACTTAATAACTTTATTCTTAAAGTTCTTTTTAATGATTAAATAACTCAAGAAATATAGGTTTTCCTTCTAAATTTATCTAATAGATTAAAAAATAGGAAATCTAACTTATAAGAATCCTTATTAGATCTAAAATTCTAAATATTGAAAATAATAAAACCTTTATAACTTTTATCTAGACTATTTAAAATATAAATAATAATAATTTGATTAGATAGTTTAACTTTCTTATAAGAGAGGTTATTAATAAGTTTTTTAATCTTATTTAGATATTTTTCTATAGATTTAAAGTTACTAAGAATAGTATTAAAAAGCGTTTTATAAGTAAGAAACCTATTAGAAAAGCTAATTAGTTTATCGAGTATTTCTAAATAGTTAAATATATTAAAAGTATTAGTATTATTTTTAATAATCCTTAAAGGATTATATGTATAATTAAATTATATATAACTAAAGGTTTTATAATACTTATTAGGATTAATTAAAGAAATAAGTTTAATTAAATCTATGAAGATATTCTTACTAATAAGTAAAGCTTTTATATAGATAGACTAAATATTATAATTCTAAGTCTTTTTTAATCTTAGGATAAAATATAACTTAGAGTGATCTATANAAGTTTAATTAAATCTATGAAGATATTCTTACTAATAAGTAAAGCTTTTATATAGATAGACTAAGTATTATAATTCTAAATCTCTTTTAACTTTAAAATAGAAAAGAGCTTAGAATTACTTATATTCTTCAATAATAATTTAAAAACGTAGAATAGTTATTTAATAAAGAATTAATCAAAATCCTAAAGTAGGATTAAGATATTTAAAGACTAACTCTAGTAGACTATTATTAACTGAAAACCTAATAATAATATAATTTAATAGTTAATTAATAATTAATATACTTATAACTTATAGTAGTTTAAAATTCAAATCTTATAAGAAATTTTCTTTTTATAAATATCTGAGAGGATTTAAAGTTCTAATTTATAAAGGTTATAGTAGATTTAAAATTCTAATTTATAAAGGTCTTAATAGACTTAAGATTCTAATTTATAAAGGTTTTAATAGATTTAAGAACTAGTTTATAAAAAGTCTTAATAAACTTAAAATATAAGAGATTCTCAGCTTCTACTATTTAATTATTTCTTTTATTAGCCTAATAGTAAGCCTATTATGCTAATTAGTATAATCTCCTTATAGATATATTTAATATTAAACGAATTAATTAATAAGAAGAATTAATTAGTTAGTTAAGGTAGGTTTAAAAAGAATAAGTTATAGACTTTTATAGAGATAATTAAAAGAAGTTTTATATAAATAGATAGATAGTAAAACGCTTAGAGTTAATTCATATAGATTTTAGTATAATTTAAATAAGTATTAATTAAGATAAGAATATCAATATTAATAATAAGTATAGATAGGAATATAATATAAAGAGAGAAGTTAATATAAAGCTAGACTTATAACCTATTAAATTAGTAATAAATAATTAGTATGAAGTTAAGAGGAATTAATAACTCTTAATTATTAAAGAAAAGGTTATTTAGAATAATATTTAAAAATAGTACTAGTATTAATATAAATAGTAAAAATTATAGGAAGTTCTAATTCTATAAGAAGTAGAGAGCTTTATAGTATTAATATCTAAATAGAGTTTATTTTTAGAAAAGTTAACTTTATATTATATAGAACTCTCAGCTCTATTATGCTTGGGCTACTAAGTGGTCTATTTACTAAATATTCTAATATTATAGTTTGATTAATTTAGAGTATAAATAATTAAGATAGTATAACCTTAACTCGAATAATTGATTTTGTATCATAAATAGAAAATATAGAGTTATAAGAATAATAAAGAATACTCAAGCCCTTATTTACCTAAAATGGGTTATTAGGATAAATATAGGTAAGAGCTGAATAGCTAGAACTCTAATAATAAGAATAGCTTTTATAAAAGGTTTTAAAACTATATTAATATAAAAGGTATATAACTTTGTTTCCTAGGTTATTTAGAGTATAATAATATACTAGAAACTAGAGGTTATTAGTTTCTTTGGTTTAGATAGATTTAGAGTATTTACTAATTTATATATCATTATAATTTATATAGAGGTATTTATATCTAGAAGTAACAAAAAAGGAATTTTTAAAACCTTTCTTAGTATTCAACTAGTTATACTTAGATCTATTAATAGATTTTATTACTAATGTATATTTTATAAAAAGATAAAGTAATTAGTATTTCTAAGTTATTATACATTTACTGAGTAAGGTTTCTATATTTGAAGAAATATATATTATAGAAGTAGAAATATAGATTTAGTTGTATTTTAGTTATTTTTATAAGTCTTATAGTATCTTATATTTTATTATAAATAGTAGTAGGTTTGATTGAATAAAGCTTTATAGAAAGACTTTTCCTCATTAATATTTATTGTATATTATGAAATACTAAGTATTATTTATAAATAGATAGAATTATAAAATAGTATAATTAGAAGATCTAAGTAGTTTTAAAAGTATTAACATTCTAGTTATAAAATGATGAAAGAGATTTATTAATTTTGGTAAAATAGGATTTTGATAATTAGTAGTATAATATTATAAGGATTATATATTTCTTAATAGAGTTTAATTATTATTTTAACTTTATTTGAATAGTTAAAGAATTGGTTTTAGTATTTAGTAGTAGTAAGAATATTATTTACTAATTAGTAAAATAGAAATATTAAGTAATAATATATATTTATACTAAGTAAATTACTAATTAGTAGAAACTAGAAGTTTAAGTAAATAAGATTTAGTATTCTAAAGTTAATATTAGGTTAATAACAATATATAGCTAAAGATTTCTAATTATAAGTTACTAAAGTTACCTTAGAAACTAGCTGAACTATATTATAATTATATAGTAGGGAACATTCTATCATTATATATTATTAATCTAATCATAATAAAGTTTATTTATTTATAATTTTATATAGATATTCCCTAGAAGATTATTACTAGTCTTCTATTTAAACAGGTAGTTCTTAGTAATTAATTATTACTACTAGTACTTAATAGTAGAGAAGTTAAATAATTAGTTTAAAGTATCTTTAGTCTAATAATATATAGGATAAATAGAATGTATAACTAAGAGGCTTTTGTTAAATAATAAGAATATATACATTTAATAGAAAAACTAATTTATATTATAATAGACATAGTAGTATTAGAATAGTATAAAGGAATATAGAAACCAATTCTAAATAATAATAATAATTTAATTTATAACTCTTAACTAGGTAGTAATTAGAAACGAGGAGGCTAATATTATAGATTATACTTAGATATTTAGTTAAAGTTATACTTAAATATTTAATATTTATCTTTCTATCTAAATAGAATTCTAATAGGCTTTAGATAATACTATACATATATAGATCTTTCTAAGTAATTAAAAAATTTCTTTTTTACTTCTTAGTTCTAAATAAATAATATTTTGCGTTATATATAGTTAAATAGGTTTAGATCTAGCGTTTTCTAATAGTATCTCTTAATTTATATATAACTTTAATATATATGGGAGTATCTATATCTACAAATAAGTAAAAAAGGATTCTTAAAGTGTTCCCTAGTATTTAACTAGTTGTATTTTAATTTATTAATAGACTTTACTATTAATTTGATCTTTATAAAAAAATTAAATAACTATTATTCTTAGTTTAACATAAACCAACTAAAGTAAACCTTTACATGAGAATAGATAGATATTATAGAAATAAAGATATATATCTAATAGTTCTTTAGTTATTATTATAAATTATAAGTTATATAGTATATTATATTCTATTATGAATAATAGTAAAGTTAACTAAAGAAAGTATTTCGAGAAATAATTCTATTAGCTAATAAGTCTTCTATACCTATCAAATCCTAATTATAATCTATAGATAGATAGAATTATAGAATAATATAACTAGGAAGTTGAGAAACTTTAAAAAGTATTTATATACTAGCTATAGGATAATTAAAATAACTTATTAACTATTATATAATTAAGTTTTTAGAATTAATACTATAGTACTTTAAAACTATATTTTCTTCTATAAATTCTCATTATTATATTAACTTTATTCTAGTAATTTCAAGATGTACTCATACTTACTAATAATAGAAATACTACTTACTAGCTAATTATAGAGATATACTTAGTAATAATGTATGTCTATATTAGAATAATAACTATTTAAAAGAAATTAGAAACTTTAATACATAAAGCCTAGTCTTCTATAGATTAATACTAAATTAATAATAACGTATAGCTAAGTATTTCTAATTATAAATCGCTCAAGCTAAACTAGATACTAGCTTAGTTAAATTATAAATATAAAATAAAGAAAAGTTTCCTATTATATGTTTTCAAGCTAGATATATTAAAGCTCATTTGTTTATGGGTTTATATAGATCTTATCTAGAAATCTACTACTTATCTCTTATTTAGGTAAACTATTATTAGTAATTAGTTACTACTATTAGTAGATAATAATAGACAAGTTGAATAACTAATTTAAATTATTCTTATTATAAATATATATTAAGTAAGTAAAAGATACTACTAAGGGGGCCTTATTGAAGAAGAGATATATATAGGTTTAATATAAAACTTAGTTAATACTATAATAAGTATAGTAATATAAGAATAGTATAAAGAGATTGTCGGTTATACTATTCTATAGAGTATGTAGTAACTATATATATTACTAAATATATAGTAATATATTTTCTATAGCCTACTAGCGATAGATATTAAGTATTTAGTACTAATTATAGCTAGATATATAGTAATTAATAAGTAATTATTATACTATAAAACTAGAGCTTTATATAATATTATATGCTATATAATATAGCAATAACTATAATAAATAACTAGAATACTACTTTATATGTATATAGTAAGATTTTAGATAATATATATCATCCTTTGATAAATTTATACTAATTAGTAATTAACTATTTTATTACTATTATACTATAAATTAATAAGGCTTACTATAATAGAAGAAGTAATTATAAAGCCTTATGTTTAAAGTTTATATAAGATAAAGAGTTATAAGATTTATTATTTAGATACTTCAGACATTCTTTTTCAAGTCCTAAAAAGGACTTCTGAATTATATATTCACTCCTTATAGATATTAGTATTAAAATATTAAATATATGTTTATATTATAATTTACAATAACGTACACCCTATAGTAATATTGATACGTTAACTATATATTTAATATGGTTATGTATTAGAATATGTTTGATAAATATAATAATCCTGTAGAATATTATTAGACTTTTATAATATTAAAGATTATAATATCCCTAGCTTCTTATTTCTAAAAGACTTCTAAAGCTTTTTAAGAATACTTCTCTCTATCCTTCTCTTATTCATAAGCTTAACTAAGAATAATAATCTTACTATATTTAAAAAAAGCTTTTAATTCTAATAATAATATTTAATATACCCGCTTGACGTAGTGGTTTAACGTCTAGCTGGCTTTTACCGTTTTACGGTAAGAGTAGTAGGTTCGAATCCTGCAGTAGGCAAGCGCGACTAGTAGCCTTATACCTTCCGATTGTATAAACCAAGTGTAATAACCACTACTAGCTAGTAGATCTTGCCGCTAGCTGTTAATAGCTAGCGACTATTAACGGCTGGCGACAGGTACTACTAGCTAGCTAGTATTAGTATCATATAACTATAATCTTTTAAAGAAGTAACTACGATAGATATAGGCTTATACCTTCCCTATTTATCAGTAATCGTATTAACTAACCGTATTATTACTACTTAAGGTTTCCTCTGTTTAAACAGTTCCTTAGAACTAGTATTATCTATAGAGTATATGAAACAAGAGCCGACTATAGGGTGTAACTACTTTTAAAGGGACCCCGAGAGGCATGTGACTTTAAATAGATCAGAGACCTTCAATACAACTAAAATAATATTTAATATAATATTTAAAATTGAAATATTACTTTTTAATATTCTAAATTGTCTTAAGATAATAATATTGAAAATAAGTATTATATTATTTATAAAGCTCTTCTACTATATATATACTAACTTCTTTAGGAATATCTAAGAGATTAATTATACTGACCTATTAATAAATAATATTTCTAAACTCCTACCTTTTTAAATTTATTATAGAATTCTCTATAAATATATAGAAATATATAGCTAAGAGTTCTTTTTAAATATTCTAAAGAAACTTTAAAGAATAACTCAAATCTACTTAGTAATTTAATAGAACTGTAATAGTCTACTATTCTTAAAATCACTTTATTTACTATAAAATTAAGGTTAATTTAGTTAGTAATTATATATATATTACTTTTATCTAACTTATTAAATTGGAAGACTTTAATATTTAGAATAATAATAATATTAGAGACTTAAAGAAATAATATCTAATCTTTTAAATAAATCTTAAATACTTCTTATAACTCTTTAAGGATGTTATATCTATTGAATCATATATTAAGTTGCCTTTCTATACAGCTAAACCTAAGACATATTAAATAGAACTTATTACAATTTTTCGATAAGTAATTAAAAGAGATAGTAATAGTATAACCAATTAGTTTTTATATGTTTAGTATTAATATTATAATTCTTGTTTCTTCTATTAACCCTATTAATATATAGTCCTCTTAATATAAAGCTTCTTTATATATAAGGAATATATTATGAATATCATAACTTATAACTGATAAGGCAACTTAAATACGTTTTATATATTACTTCTATTACTTCTTTTAATAATACTTTAACTAAGTATATTAGAAATCTTTTCAAAGTATATAATAAGAATATAAAATATAGTATAAACCTATATAATACATTTAAAATAAAGATTTATATCTTTTTTAATTCTTATCTTAAGTTTGATATCCTATATTATATATAGACTAATCTACTTTTAATTATACTAAGAAATTAAACTCTTAAGTATTATTTTCAATATTTAAATAATTCTAATTTCAACTTATAGTTTAGATAGATAATTTGTTATATTAAAAAGGATTTTGAAAATAATAGATATTAATAGTTATATCTTTCTAATTAGTATAATACTACTTTCTAAAGTATTATGACTAAAAGTCTTAAAAAGAATAGAAAAGAAGCTTTTAAAGCTTTTATATCTAAGTTTATAACTATCTAGAAAGCTTTGTTATTAAGTCTCTATATAAATATAGTAATCTATTTCTAATTTATAAGTATATATTATAATATATTTTAATATTAATAAGCTTTCTTTAGCCTTATAGTAACTTCTTATGATTTCTATAATTAATTGAAATTAACTATAAGTAATATTATATTAATCTAAAAGGTTTAATATATTTAGAATAGTAGGAATAATAACTAGAGATAAGTTAATACTTAATTCTAAGTTGATTATATATATAACTCTTCTTAAAAGTACTTCTATATTAAGGTATACTAGTAGCCCCTAGTTAGGTTACTATTTAATTATCTATAAGAAGGGTATTTAAGCTATAAAAGATAGGATCCTAATTTAAAGAGTTAGATTTAAATATATTAATAACCTTATATTTATATTTACTCTCTATATAGATTTATTACTTAGATATAAGTATATATTCTTAATATGTTTGTATTTCTATTTATCTTTAGGAATTCTAACTAGTAGGTTATATAGGAAGTACTAACGTTATAATAGTAGTAATATTAGGTCGATATATATAGTATCAATAACATTATTACGAAAGAAGTACTAGTACAATAGATAATAAGATTTTAATATATAGTATTAATAAGGCTACTATAAGAGGTTATAGTATTAAGGCTATTATATAAAGTATACTAAAAGGGCTCTAGTATAGTATTAGTATAGTAGAAGTAATAATTTCCATATATATAATGTTTATATAGTAATAGTAATAAGGCTACCTTAAAACGCTATAGTACTAAAGCTATCTTAAGAAGTATACTAAAGGGGCATTAGTATAGTATTAATATAGTAATAATAATAATTTAACTATATAGTATTAATAAGGCTACTATAAGAAGCTATAGTATTAAAGCTATTAGAAGAAATATACTAGAGGGATATTAGTATAGTACTAGTATAGTAATATAGAGATTTCGATATATATAATATTGATAAAGCTATTATAAGAAGCTACCGTATTAAAGCTATTATAAGAGGTATACTAGAGGCGTATTTAGGTAGTATTACTATAATAGATAATAGAATGAGGTTTTAATATATATAGTATCTACCTTATTATAGTAATAAGGCTACTATAAAAAGACTACTCCTAAGGCTACTATAGAAAGACTAATATACATATATATATATATATAAATATATAGATTTAGAAATTTCAGTATATATAGTATAATAAGCCTACTACTAGAAGCTACTAATATTAAAGCTATTAAAGGACTAGAAACTTATAAGAAGAGTATTAGTATATATATAAGTATGAAGATTTCAAAATAATACTGATAAAGCTACTACTAATAAGACTACTATAAGTATTAGTATACTTATATAAGTATATAAATAAAGAGACTTTAGATAAAAGGCTATAGTAATAATAAAGCTATTATAATAAGGATACTAAGAAATAATTTAAGAAGTATTAGTATATCTATCTACTTATAGATATAGAGATTTTAGTATATGTACTTTCTATATAGTTATAATAAAAAGGCTAGTAAAAAGATATTACGTAAATAGAAGCTTTGAGGTTTATAGAATAGTTACTCTAAGTAACTATTTTTAAAAGGAATATAAGAGTATTTAGAAGTATATATTTATAACTATATATAGTTATAAATACTACTTAGGAATACTAAGGATATCTTATATAGCTATATAGCTATATATAAGAATTACTGAACGATACTAAGAATACTTCTACTAATATAAATAAATAGTATACTATAAATATAATAGATATATATCCTTATAGCTAAGATATACTAATTACTTAAAGGGGTATTAAGATAACTAAAGTATAGCTTTAATTAGAATATATCTAAGAATCTAATACTCATTAGGACTATTAGTATTAAAAAGCTAGATAAAAAGCTTAAAAGGGACTCCTAAGTCGTAATTAAAGAAGGAATACTAGAAAGTTACTACTATTAAAACTTCATAGTTAGTTATAAAAGTTTTAAAGCTATAAAGGTTTTAAGGCTATAAAAGCTTTAAAATTATAAAGGTTTTAAGGTTATAAAGGTTTTGAAGTTATAAAAGCTTTAAAGTTATAACAACTTAAGAAATAGTAGAACTAGAATTTGGTAGAAGGGTAGTAGATTGAAATTTATAAGATTATAAGAACTTTAAATCTATAGAAATATAATTTCTTAAAAGGGGAAATAATAGCTACTAGGAAGGTATGAAGTTATAATACTATAGATTAAGATTATACTATCTATACTATAATACTTAAAATAGCTATATAGTAATTGAGTAAGCTAATATAATATAGAAAGACCTATAGACTTTATAATTTTTAATATAAAGACTACTAGAGGAGAAATAATAATAATAATAATAATCTAAAAGAAATAAGTATTATATAAGAAATTATAATAATACGGAATTATAATATAACCTTAAGTAAGAAAGAAATTACTTAAGAAATAGTAATATAATTATTATAGTAGTATTGATAGTAATATAAGAAAAGCTATATTAATAAGACGTTATATTAATAAAACGTTATAATAATAAGAATAATAAGAGGTTAGTAATAAGGGACTAGTAGTATATAAGAAGCTATAGTAGTCAGAAGTTATAGTAATAGGAAGTTATAGTAATAAGAAGTTATAATATAAGTTTTAGTAAGAAGGGGATTACTAGAGGAATAATAATATATAAGAGGCTATAGTAGTAAGAAACTAGTAAAATATAAGGAATTGTAGTAATAAGAAGTTAGTAGTAAGTATATAAGAAGTTTGAAGAGATTTTATAAATAGTACTATTCTTCTTACTATAGAGGTAGAAATTTAATAAGAATATTAGGAGTTTAATCTAAATATATAAAAAGTATTAGACAGCTACTAGGAAGGCTAAGAACTATATTATAAATAAAGAGATAATAAGAAATTTAGGATCTAGGAATGGTTTTATTTAAACTATAAGACTATAGGAGTATAATTTATAAGGAGGGGGAATATATTAGAGTATACTAATAACTTCAAATTAAGCT
The DNA here is from genome assembly GCA_004366825.1 of Colletotrichum spinosum. NCBI lineage: Eukaryota > Fungi > Ascomycota > Sordariomycetes > Glomerellales > Glomerellaceae > Colletotrichum > Colletotrichum spinosum. The sequence continues at coordinate 10,900 of QAPG01000607.1, forward strand.
ATTACTTAGTTATCTATAAGAAGGTTACTTAAGCTATAAAGGCTAGGATCTTAGTTTAAAGAGTTAGATTTAAATGTATTAATAATGTTATATTTATATTAACCCCTATATAGATCTATCACTTAGATACTAGTATACACTCCTAACGCTCTAAGATACTATACTATAAAATAATTAATATTCTATTTATATTACTTCGTAATACTTATATTTATTTATATTCAAGAAATTTACCTTTGCCTTATTCTTATATATAGTTGTTTATATAATAAGTATTATATATATAATAACATAAGTTACTAGTTTATAAGGTATACTCTTAGGGAGAAATATTTTTTGTTCAATTGATATAAGTTAAATACTAACTTTAAAGTATATTTTATAATAGTGAATTAAGCCTTCCTTATAGATTATAAAAGTATTAATAATTAAGATAATAACTTTAAAGATCCTTCTTAAAACAACGAGTCTAATCATACTAATATATAATATTAAGTATAATATAACTCCAAAAGTAAAACCACTACTTCTCTTAAATAGTTTTAAATATTATCTTTCAATAGAAACTTCATTACTTTACATAGAAGTAAAGATATAAGATTCTTATAAAATTAAGTAATACTCTATACTTTTATTTAAAGTAATACTTCTGGCAGCAAAATTACTAAGAAGAGCATTATAACTCCTATATCTATATCTTTTCTAAAAAACTATTATTTAAATGTTACTTTTAAGGTTTAACTTAGATACTACTAACTTCTCAACTATTAAATATTCCTAATTTGCTACAATTAAACAGATAGTTAACTTTTCTATAACCTTTACACCTCTATAAAGTGAATTAGTGATAATATATCTTAATAGCATTTCCCTAATTATTATATTTAAAGTAATTAACATAGCTTTACTTCAAAATATTATTATATCTTTCATATAATATTACATAATACCTCTTTCTTATTCTGTTTTATAAATACAAATTGCCTTAATACTACATTTAATAATGTTTATAGTTAGCCCTATTAAGATAAGAAGGTTATACTAATTAATTTCAAATAAGAATATCTATAAATATTCTTTAAGAAAGAGAATGTATTTACCTCTATATATTTTATAGAAATAGAAATCTAGAAACTATACTGCTATTTTAAATACCTAATTATTATATACTTCTCTAATACTTTCAATAAGGCGGGATATCTAATTAACTACTATATCTTTAAGATATTCAAGAAGTACTATTACTAATACTAAATATATAATATAACCTTTTTATACTTTTATTTTACCATTCATAATAATATTAATTTTAACTTTAAGAGTATTATTAATATTATCTATATGAATAGCTGCCTTATACTTTATATTATTAATACTATAATATTATTTAATACTATTTAATATTTACTAAATATCTTAATGAGAGTAATGTAAGAGGCTCTTAAGATATATTAAATTAATATTTATTAAAGCCCTTCTAAATATATTATTATTAATATAGATATAATATTTCAATTTAAAGACTTTAAATTAGAAGTAAAAATAACAAGATTAATAATTTCTATTATTTCGTTTTCCTAATTGATGTAGTAGTTTAACGTCTAGCGAGCGTTTACTATTTTATAGGAAGAGTGGTAGGTTTGAATCCTCTAGAAAGTAATTACGACTAATATTTCTACTAGCTATATAAACTACATATAGTAATTACTACTAGCTATTAGGTCTTACTAATAGTTATTAATAGCTAGTAATTATTAATAGCTAGTAGTAGGTATTACTAGCTAGTTAGTATTAGTATTATATAATTGTAATCCTTTAAAGAAGTAACTATAATAGATAGATTTATACCTTCCCTATTTATTAATAATTATATTAATTCACTATATTATTACTACTTATAATTTCTTCTATTTAAATAGTTCCTTAGTTTTAGTATTATCTAGAGGATTTATAAGGTAAGAGCTTACTACTAGATATGGTTTCCTTTAAAGGATCCTAAGAGGTATATAACTTTAAATAAATCAAAGACCCTAAAGGTAAACTACTATTATCTCTATTAAGATGAATAATAATATTAATAAGATTAAGTAATACTATATACCCCTTCATTATATGTATAAAGTTTACTATAATAAGATATCTATTATTACTTAAGAAATATCTCTTTAAGTAATATGTAGAATAATTAATATTATTACTAGCCTAAATAGCTTTATGTTTATTCTACTTATTTTTAGAATATATTTCTACTTTATAAAAGATTTAGCCTTTTCTCTCAATATTATAGCCTAGATTTATACTATATATAGAATTACTAAAGATATTTATTATAAGTATATTAAGTATATTATTGATATTACTTCAGTAGAATATAATAATTCTAATACTTCTTCAATTATAGCTTTTTTATTCTAATTTCTTAAATATATATAATAAGAGAAAATTAGCTAATAAGACATATATTACGTTTTTATTATATATAGTAAGATATATATTCTTAAACATTCTTATAGCTTTTCAGAATCTCAATTTATTATTAAAAAGTTATATTTTAAACATAACTCAAAGATCTTACTAGATAATATTTCAAAAATACTAATATTCAAAGATATTTATAAGAAATCTATAAATATCTATATTACTACTATAAGAAATCTAATATTATATAGAGATATATATTTCTATAGTAATACTTTAGTTTTATTTATAACTACCTCTATAAAGCTTTAGAATATTAAGTAAATCTTATAAATTACTATTATTATAAATAATAATAATAATATTGTTATGAATAATAATAATTTACTATTTCTATAAATAGTTAATAGTATACTATTTTAATTTTAAATACCCTAAATCCAATAAACTTTTAATCTTATAATATATAAAGATAACTTGTCATGTCTAGACTTTAACTATAAATCTTATCTTATAATATATCTTCTAACTAAAGAGTAATTTGATATAGTATTAATATTTAACTTTTACAAAACATTATTATTATAATATTTAGAATACTATTCAAAAAGTCAATGAGAAAAAAGGTTGAAAGTTTTATTATTAATAGTATTATAGAAATTATTTCATATAACTCTATCTTCTATAAAGCTTATAAGTATTTTAAACTTTATATTATTAATAAAGTTAAAAATAGGAATACTAATAGAATATATAAGAAGTTGAAACTTATAATATGAAGTTTTAGAAATAGTAACAAGTTTAAAGTATTAATATAATTACTGATCATTGCATAAAATAACTAGTAGCCTACTTTAGGTATAGTTCTAACTCTTTTCTAATATAATAATATATTAACTTAGTTTTATAATGTTATATAACCCATATTTCAGTTAGAATAAAGCTTATAAATATTTTCTTTTTATATTATTCTTATATTTTAAGAAGTAGTACTTTTTAGATTCTATTATAATTATTATTGAATTAATTATATAGTTTTATTAAAATTAATATTTACTAATAGGTAGTTTACTCTAAATATTATAAGAGGTAATTATAAATAGAAATCTTAATATATAACTTATATTTCTTTAGTTTATATTTTAGAAATAATACTTTTAGTTTAATAGATATATAAAACTAATATTCATCTTAACCTTTCAAATACTACTTTCTCATACTATAAAGATAAGGAATTCTAAAAAACCTTATTAAAGGCTAAACTTTAGATAATCCTCTTAACAATAATACTACTAACAATAAATAGAAGTATTTTGTCACTTAATAGTAATACTTTCTATTTATATTAAAAATACTAAAAGTAAACACTAGCTCTTACTAATATATATATAACGCCTAAGGTACTTAAAAAGATATATATTAAATAGTATATATATAAGATATATTTCGCCTCAATATATTAATCAGAAGTATTATTTAACTCATTTTATATAATATAAGAATAATAATCTTTAGGTAATAATATTACTATACTTAATAAATACCTTAAGTAGTAAATTAAATACTTTAATTATAATCTTAACTTTATACTACTCAATATTTCTAAAATATATTCTTATATTTATATTAATAGCTTATTTACTACTAATTCTAACTTCTTATTTTAACTAAAGTTTATAACAATCCTAAACTAAGAGACTAATACTAATAATAGCTAGTTCAACCTCTATAATAATCTTACATATTATTCTTTCATTAAAAGTCAAAGAGTTATTAAGAGTATATTTTATTTAGAAATTTATATTATAATAATTATTATAGATTCTAGTTATATTATAATTATATTATTTAACAAGACTTTCTAATATTAAAAACTCCTTTAGATTCTAACTATTATATTTATTGACTTATACTTACTCCATAAGTACTTTATAAAACTTAATATTATTGAAAGAAAATATTATAATCAATATTATAATATCAAGGTTATCATATAAGTTTTACGAGTTTTATAAAGTATAGTAAATTAATAGAGATCATGATATTATGAAGAGCTTCATAAAAAGCATATCAAATTATACTTTTGAGAGATTTATTAATTTGAATTATATAACTATTTAAATAGACAAATAAGTAATTTAAGTAGAATAGATAAATAAGTAATTAAATATTATTACAATAAAAAAGTATGAATTACTAAAAGTAATATATTTTATATATATAGGTAGATATTAGAATATATAATAAAACGAAAGATTACTAATATTAGTTGTACTATACTATAGGATAGATAGTAATTATATATATTACTATATGTATAGTAGTATGTCTTTTACGCCTTCTTAGTATTAAGTACTAAATATTTAGTAATAGCTATAGTAAACTATATAGTAATTAATAAGTAATTGCTATATTATAAATCTAAAGCTTTATATTATACCATATACTACATAATATAATAATAATAATAATAAACAATTAGAATACTACTTTATAACTATATAGTAAGACTATATATAGTATATATTACCCTCTAGATAAACCTATAGAAATATATAAGTTAACTATAAGTAATCATAATAATTTTACTTATAGTTTCTGGTTGAATAATAGTTAGAGAAGAAGAGGGTAATATTATAAGTTATATAGTTATATTAAAAGTCTTTAATCGATTTAAAGTTATATACCTCTCGGGACTTTTTAAAGAAAGCTATATCTAGTAGTTAGCTCTTACCTTATTTATACTATCGATACTACTAGTACTAAAACACTATTTAAATAGAGTAAAGTTTAGATAGTAAATATAGTTAATTAATATAATATCTAATAAATATAGTAGATATAAGGGGAAAGTATAGGTTTATCTATTATAGTTATTCTTTAAAGGATTGTAGTAAGTTATATAATATTGATACTTGCTAGCTAGTAGTATTTATCACAAGCTATTAATAACTACTAGTTATTAATAGCTATTAGTAAGAGCTAATAGCTAGTAGTAGTTATTATATTTAGTTTATATAATCAGTAGTAATACTAGTCGTAGTTATCTACTATAGGATTTAAACCTACTGTTTCTACTGTAAAATAGTAAAAGCTAGTTAGACGTCAAACTTCTACGTCAAGTGGGAAATATTAGAAATTATATTTAAATACTTTATGAAAATTATACCTAAATATTTAATGTTAACGTTTTTAGTTAAGTAATATTTTAGTAGGCTTTAGGTAATATTCTATATACAGATCTTTCTAAGTATATATAAAAACTTCTTTTTTACTTTTTAGTTTTAAATAGATAGTATTTTATATTACTTATAGTTAAATAAGCCTAGGTTTAGGTCTTTATACTTATCTATAATAAACCTATATTATATAATTTTAAAGAGAAATATTCTCTTATTAAAGAATTAGGACTAATAGAATCTATAGATTTAGAATTTCTATTGAATCTAAATATTTAGTTTTCTATTTTAATATTATTAAGATTTATAATTTAAACTTACTATTAGTTTACAACTAGTAAACGTCGTAATCAATTAATTATATAAATAGTATATAACTAGTTATCTCTATTTATAATATCTATATCTAAATTATAATATATATATATATATACTATATACTATAGGGATAAATCTATATAATAATCTATTTAATCTTATTAGTTTAAATAAGTAAATTAACTATTTAATTACTTATTATTATAATTTTAGCTATCTTAATACTATATTTAACCTAATATTAGCAATACTCTCTTTTATAGCTGAAGTATATAAAACGCAAAAGTAGTATAAAACGCAAAAGCAGTATAAAACGCAAAAGCAGTATAAAATATAAAAGTAGTATGAAATACAAAAGTAGTATAAAATACAAAAGTAATATAAAACGCAAAAGTAGTATAAAATACAAAAGTAGCATAAGATCACCTCTCGTCATATAAGTCTTTTTAATTATACTAAAAACTATATAAATATTATAAATAGTATTTCTCTATAAAAATACGCTTTTTATTTAATATTATATTAAATATTTTAAACTCCTACTACATTATATTTTCCTTTCTTTCTATTATCTTCTTCTTATTATTCTATATATATTTTTTGACTTTTATCTCTTCTTCTTATTACTATTAATAGCTCTTATAACCTATCCCTCTATTTATATTATTATTTTATTTATTATTATAAAGTCATTAA
>QAPG01000608.1:0-17289 GCA_004366825.1 Colletotrichum spinosum
ATTAAAAAAGATAAATAATATTCTTATAGAATTAAATTTAAACTAACTTAATAGATTAATACTTAGTTATAATATATAATAAATATTATATAAAAGATATTTAATATTATTTAAAATAATCTTTAAATTACCTTTTATAATTAAAGTAATCTCTTTAGTATTTCTCTATTTAATAGGTAAAAGAATCTTAGTTATATTAGTTAAAAGAATATAATTATTAACTATATGAATAATAGCTTTAGTATTAATAAAGAATGAAATAGTTTCAAACTATTTAATAGAACTCCTATTTTACTAAATCTTCTTAGAAATTAAAATATTTAAAATCTTTTTAGTAATAATTCTTTTAAGAAAGAGTGAGGTTAGAATTATATTTTTAAATTTAATATTTTCTTCTTTATCTTGTTCTTCTTTTTTAATATTCTTATTAAGTTATATAAAGTCTTGAGAAATAGAAATCTCTTTAATTAATATTAAAATAATATTAACTAAGTTTGACTTATTAGTTTTATCCTTTTTATCTTTTTTCTTCTTAAAAGAAGTTTTAAGAAGACTTTTAGATTTTATCTAAATAGGAGTCTTTTTAAAATAAAAACTAAAATAGTTCTCTTTAGTATAATTAGTCTTTCTATAGTAGTTATAAAAATACCTTTTTATTTCTTCTAGAATCTTTTAATAACTTTAGGAAAAAACTACTTACTAATTTTATTCTTAAAATTCTTCTAGATTATAAAATTAATTAAAGAAGTATAAGTTTTGCTTTTAAACTTATCTAATGGATTAGAAAATAGGGAATCTAATTTATAAGAATCCTTATTAGATCTAAGATTCTAAATAATCAAAATAATAAAACCTTTATAACCTTTATTTAAATTATTTAAGATATAAATAATAATAATTTAGTTAAATAGTTTAACTTTATTATAAGAAAAGTTATTAATAAGTTCTTTAATCTTATTTAGATACCTTTCTATAAACTTAGAATTACTAAAAGTAGTATTAAAAAGCTTTCTATAAATAAGAAACCTATTAGAAAAACTAGTTAGTTTATAGAATCTTTTTAAATAACTAAATGTATTAAAAATATTAGTATTATTTCTAATAACTTTTAAAAGATTATCTTTATAGTTTAAATAAATAAGAAACCTATTAGAAAAACTAGTTAGTTTATAGAATCTTTTTAAATAACTAAATGTATTAAAAATATTAGTATTATTTCTAATAACTTTTAAAAGATTATCTTTATAGTTTAACTATATATAACTAAGAGCTTTATAATACTTATTAGGATTAATTAAAGAAATAAACTTAGTTAAATCTATAAAGATATCTTTACTAATAAGTAAAACCTTTATATAGATAGATTAAATACTATAATTCTAAATCCTTTTTAACTTTAAAATACAATAATATATAGAGTTACCTATATTCTTTTATAACAACTTAAGAAAATAAAATAATTATTCAATAAAGAATTAATTAAAATCCTAAAGTAGGATTAAAATACTTAGGGACTAACTCTAGTAAACTATTGTCAACTAAAGAATTAATAATAATATAACTTAATAGTTAGTTAATAATCAATTGATCTGTAATTTATAGTAGTGTAAAATTTAAATCTTATAAGAAACACTTTTTTTATAAAAGTCTGAAAAGACTTAAAGTTCTAATTTATAAAGATTATAGTAGACCTAAGATCCTAGTTTATAGAAGTCTTAGTAGACCTAAGATTCTAATTTATAAAAGTCTTAGTAGACTTAAGATTCTAATATATAAAAGTTTTAATAGACTTAAAGTATAAGAGACTTCTAGTTTCTACTATTTGACTATCTCTTTTACTAGCCTAATAGTAAACCTATTATTCTAACTAGTATAATCTCCTTATAGATTCATCTAATATTAAACTAATTAATTAATAAGAAGAAATAGTTAGTTAGTTAAAATAGGTATGAAAAGAATAAACTATAGAGCTTTATAGAGATAGTTAAAAAGGGTTTTATATAAATAGATAAATAGTAGAAAGTTTAGAATTAGTTAGTATAAACTCTAGTATAACCTAAATAAGTATTAATAAAGATAAGGATATTAATATTAATAATAGGTATAGATAGAAATATAATATAAAGAGAGAAGTTGATATAAAGCTAGGCTTATAACTTATTAAACTAGTAATAAATATATAGTAAAAGGTTAAAGAGAATTAATAACTTTTAATTATTAAAGAATAAATTAAACTAGTAATAAATATATAGTAAAAGGTTAAAGAGAATTAATAACTTTTAATTATTAAAGAATAAGTTTTTAGAATAATATCTAAAAATAGTATTAATATTAATATAAATAGTAATAATAATAGGAAGTTCTAGTTCTATAGGAAATAGGGAATTTTATAGTATTAATATTTAAATAGAATTTACCTTTAGGAAGGTTAATCTTATATTATATAGAACTCTCAGCTCTGTTATACTCAGGCCACTAAGTAGTCTGTTTATTAAATATTTTAATATTATAGTTTAATCAATTTAGAGTATAAATAATTAAGGTAGTATAACCTTTACTCTAATAATCGATTTTCTACAATAAATAGAAAATATAGGGTTATAAGAGTAATAAAGAATACTCAAGCCCTTATTTATCTAAAATGGGTTATTAGGATAAATATAAGTAATAGCTAAATAGCTAGAACTCTAACAGATAGAATGAATCTATTGAATTCATTATATATTATAAGAAGAATGAATCTATATAAATATAAAGTAATATAATCTAATTGAAGACTTTAGTTGTATTTCTTCTTCTTAATATTAATACTATTAGAAAAACCTCTTTGAATATAGACTTTCTAAGAAAAAGGAATGTTTATTCTATTTACTTTATAAGATACATTTCAAGAGTTATTTTTAAACTATGTTTAAGTTTTATATTGAAATAGTTGAAATAATTATAGAAAAGCTAAATAATTTATAATATAATAATAGAAAGAATATTATCTCTTTATAAAATAACAAAATTAATTCTATATAAGTTCTTTCTCTTGAATTCTATTATTACAATTGAATTCTTTTTATAATTATATAATGAAGAGCTTTTATAGAACATAAATATAATATTTATAATATTAAGTTTATTTTTAACATATTATATATTTATCCCCCTTTTTAGTAAGTAGCCTTATGTAACACGTAGTATAAAATGTCTATAATAAAGAAATACCTAGTAAAATATTATATTTATATATATCTCTATAAGTAAATATAATAAAAAGAACTTAGTAGTATACCATTTAATTTAAACCTAGCCTTAACCTAGAAGTAAATGATATAAAGAAATAGAGTGATATCTAGATATATAAACTTACTAATATAAACTATATAATAGTCTCTATAGTAGTAGTTTCGAAGTATTAAACTTACTATAGTAGTATTCATAATATTAACTTATACCAGCTAGTAATAATACCACCAGCGCATCTTGATAATACTAACCTTATAGATAAAAGAGAGTAATAGAAGACTAGCTTTCTCTTTATTCTTTAATATAATTAAGTTAATAGCTATCTTAATAATAATACTACTACTACTACTAATAATAATAATAATAATAATGAGAATATAGACTACCCCTAGCTTTTACTACTATACTTGACTTTTATAACATGAATATAAATATCAATCTTATTAAAGCTATTAACAATTATAAATACCATAGTTACTTTTATAAGAGTTTAAATAAGTTAGTATTATATAAAAGTAACTTTACTACCCTCCCCAGCTGTCTTAAAGTAATTATAACTAAATTTAGCTTTGAAATATTACTAATAGATAAAGCTATTAGTATAGCTAAAAAGTATAAGACTAAAGGAATAAAAAAGAATCTAGTGTTTAAAAACAGAATATTTAGTAATAATTCTAAATACTTTCAATATATATTAGAAGTAGCTTATAAAGTATCTGAAAAAGTATATATATTAAAATCTATAACTCATAGTTATTAGCTAATAGTTAGGAAGGCTTAAGATAGTGTTGTCAGATAAGATGACTTAAGGTTAGAAATATCATACTAAGATTTATATACTATCTATATAATAGTATTATAATTTGAAAACCTAAAGTAATTATAGCTATAGTAGTTAGTATAGAGTGGGTTGGAGTATAGGCTTTAGCTGAATATTGAATGTTCTCTCCATAAAGCCAAAGGCTTATTAAATTTATTTTTAGATATTAAATAAATTCTTAGTTTTAGAATATAATAAACTTCTTTGAATATTGAAATTTAACAAGCTTTTCACTCTACATAGAAACTATTTAATATTCAATTAAAACTTATATCTTCATCTATTTTATACGAACTATTATAACTATAATTACTTTAAACTTTTAAACAAAATATAATAATATTATACTAATAGTATATAAAACAATATTTCTCATTTTAAGTTATCTTAACCTTTCTAACTAATAGCTAATAATTATAATGCATTTCAATATATATATCCTTTTAAAACGAAGTAATATCTAATAAACTACCTCTAATATATATTTAGAATATTTAGAATTGTTACTAAATATCCTACTTTTTAAAACTAAAATGTTTTTTATTCTTTTAACTTTATATATCTCAATTATACTAATAGCTTTACTTACTAGTAATATTTCGAAGTTAAATTTAACTATAATTATCTTAAGAAGGCTAGAAAGGATAGTAAAATTAATTTTATATAATATAAACTTACTTAGGTATTTATAAAACTAGTTATAGTTTTTATACTTATCAATAGTTTTTCTAAGATTCATATTGATATTAAAACCATAAAGATTAAGTATAGTAATAATAACTAGTAGTAATCTATATTTTCTTTATTATGATTATTATTATGATTATTATTATTATTATTATTATTATTATTATTGTTAATAGTAATATGATTATAAATAGCTGTTGATTTAAATATATTAAAGGGTAAAGAGAAAACCTATCTTTAGTAGTCTATTATTCTCCTTTATCTATAAGACTAGTATTATTGAGATATACTAATAGTATTATTCATAACTAGGTAGTATAAATGAATATTATAAGTATTACTAAAATAGGTTTAGTACTTCAAAGCTACTATTAGTATATCAGATTATGACTTACTATAGAGATTATTATATAGCTTATACTAATTTCTAAATTAGAATTAGATTTAAATCAAATACTATACTACTAGATCCTTTTTACTATACTTACCTATAGAGATATATATAAACTATAGTATATTACTGAAGCTTTTCTTATTATAGAGATTTTATACTAAGTATTATATAAAGCTACAAATCCGGGTTATAAGTCTGTTTATACCAATAGGACTTTAATACTAGCTATAGGTAGTATTTAAGTTGTAGAAGGAAACTAGTAGTTTGAAAAGCTTGGACACATAGTAGAATAAATTTATATGGAATATTAGATAATTATAATCTATATAGACTATTATAGTCTATAATATAACTCTATATTTATAGACTTTTAAAGTATTATTAATAATGAATTTTATATATAAAGTGAAATTCTATTTAGAAAACCTTTTATTTAAATAGATAAGGAGTTCTAATTTAAGATAGCTAAGAGTTATATATTATAAGTAAGATTTGGCAAAATATAGGCTAATCCTATATATAAGGTTTTAATGTAAATAGACTTATAACCTATAGTTATACCTATGGTGGGGACCTAAAAGTCTAAATCTACCAGACAGTATACCATGTAAAGCAGCCTAGCTTAAAGAAGTATTTAAAGTATAAGTAGGAGAGTAAAGACTAAGAGAGAACTTTTATAATAATATTGAGCTTCGGTTTACTCTATAGTAATTTTCTAGACTTTTCTAATATAGCGAAATATAAAGAAAATAAATCTTCTAATAATAGAGATTAGATATATTAAGCTTATAGTAGATTTTAGTGGCTTTTACAGTATTAATAATACTATATTTACCTTCTGAATACTACTATATTATATACCTACCTAATCTCTATTATTAGAAGATTTATTTTCTTTGTTCTTCACTATACTAAAGAAATCTAAAAGATTACTATAGAGTAATCCTAAGCTAAATATTTTTACAAAGTTTTTTCTCTAGTCTTTATTCTATTTTGTATTCGATAAATAGTATTCTGGAATAGGGGCTTTTTTATAGGTACTGTGTAGGTAGATCTAGACTTTTGAGTCCTTACTATACTAAATAGGGGCTAAATATGTAATATACTATAAAGGTTTAGTTTTATAAAAGTACTTTTGAATTTCTTATTATTCTAATTATAAGATATATAGTATTTCTCTTTTTAATCTAAGTTATATTAGATTCATTCCAATATCTGAAGAACTTCTATTTCTATTATTCAAATAGAATTAATAAGAAGTTCTATGATATTTCTATATGAATGAAGTGTATAAAAGTCGCTCTATAAATATATACTTATTTTACCTTTTTACCTCTAGTAGTTACTAAGTAAATAAGGTAAAAGTATAGAGGTCTACTCTTTTACAACATACTAGAAGTAGTTTAAGCTATATATACTATAGTTATAGTGTTGTATATATTATAGCTATAATAGTTAATACGCTATAGCTATACTATAATATATACTACGCTTTAGCTTATATATTATAATTATAATATATTATATACTATAGCTATAGTAATTTATATGTTATATTAAGATATATATATTATAGTCATAGTATTTTATATACTATAGTTATAGTAGCCTATATACTATAGCTATAGTTAGAACTCTAGTAGTATAGCTAGAACTCCGAAATAAACCCTCTATATAATAATCTTAATATTTCTATGAATAATGATTAGAAATAGTTAATAATACTATTAATCAAATTACTATTTCTCCTTCTATTTAATTATTATTATTATGAATATTTTAAATAAGTCCTCATATTAAGAGAACTACTTTTATTATATTATATGTTTCCTAATTTTATAATTATCTATAGTAATAACTTAATTATTAATTTACCTACCTATCTATTCATTCTAGTAAGTTATAAGTCTAGTTCTTCTTAGCCTGAAGATTCTATACTTTATTTATTGAAGAATTATCCTTCTTATGTATTTAATAAAATTAAATACTATAATAAAGTCCATGAAAATCTCTACCTTTTTACTACTTTTATAGAAACTAAATATCCTACTAGAATTACCTTATGTTTATAAAATATCAACCTTATTCAACAAATTATTTTAACACTTAAAAATCCAACTTTTCTACTTATTTCAACTCCTTTCAATTCTTTAAATATTTAACATTTATTCTTAATTAATTACTTTTTTAAATTACCTTCGAGTTTATTTCCTCTTTAGTTTTAAATTGTTTTAATAGTAAAAAGATTAATATATATAGAAAATCAACTCTTTTTATCTCGAATTCTACCTTAATTCATAATTAATTTTATAAAGAAGGAAAATTTAAGTTTATTCAAACAAGAGAAGGAAAATACCGAGATTTAAGTTTCTAATTTCTAGATTTGTTTTTAAGTTATATTTGTATTTCAAATAGAAAGAAAGGATTTTAATCTTTTAATCTCTATTCTTTGAGAAAACGTAGTATTTATTATATTATGTACTATAAGACTTTTATATCTTTTTGGAAAGAAGCCTTTATATTTTATATATTTTAATAATTTATTTTATTTTAAAACAAAAGAGGTAACTCTAAAAAGATTACTATTTCTAGATTAGTAAGAAGTAAGAACTATAAAATCTAATCTATTCATATTAAAGCTTTACTTATTAGTACAGATATTTTTTTAGATATTACTAAACCTATTACTTCTAAAAATAAAAATAAAAATAAAAAAGCTTTAAATTATATATAGTTATACTATAAGGATAGCCTTTTATAAGTAATTAAAGACAATATAGATATTTATTAAATATTTAAATATTTATAAAAACTCTATAAGCCTTTAGGATTTACTAACAAATTCTTAACCTATAAAGAACTCTTTAATACTACTTTAAGTAAGTTTAATAGTATAGAAGAATTTCTAAATAAAATTGAAGAATTAACTAATAATCTATCTTATAATAAATTAGAATTACCTAAATAGGTAGTTATAACTTATATCTTAAATAATCTTAATTCTAATTATAAGAAGTTAATTACTTCTATAACTTAGAATCTTAAGTCTAATATAAATACTTATAATTTAAATTTTCTATTTTCTAATTTATCAGATAAATCTAAACAAAATAATAATAATTCAATTAATTATACTAAAGCTACTTAGAAAACGAAGAATTTCAGAAGTACTAAAAAACTATATAAAAAATAGAAAAGAATTTATTATAAAAGTTATAAAGCAATAATTATACTAAAGAAGATTATACCTATTTCCATCTAGAGAAAGCTCTAAATTAGTAGAAGAATATCTCTATAAACATAATAATAAAAATAGGGAATAAGCTGAAAAAAGAATTTAAAGTCTATTAATATTACTTTAGCTAGAACTAAAACAAACAAAGAAAAAGAAGACGAGTTATTAGAAGGTAAAGAAAGTTCTAATTCTAAAGAATTTATTTCTAAAGATATAGATTTTAATATATCTTCTAAAGATAATAAACCTTTTAAAAATACAAAAATAACTTAAAAGCCCCTTATAAAAAGAAATAATAATAATAATAAAACTCTAAGTTTTTTAATAAATCAATAGATTACTAGAAAGTCTAGGAATTTAGTTAAAAAAGAAAATTATAAACATATTTATTTTTATCTGAATATAATTACTACTATATTTATATAGTTAAAAATAAATCTATTTTATTAAATATAAAACTAGGTTTAAAAGATATTAAGTAGGGAAATACTACATACTTTATTATTAGGTTAAATATAGTATTAAAATAGCTAAAGCTGTAGTAATAGGTAATTAAGTAGTCACCCTACTTATTTAAACTAATAGGAAGAAAGGGATTATTATATAGATTTATTCCTAAAGTATATAGTATATATATATATACTATAACCTAAATATAGATATTATAAGTAGAAATAACTAGTTATATCCTAATTATACAATTAATTAATTATAATATTTACTAGTTACAAACTAATCCTAATTAGTAGTATTTTACTACTATTAGTACTATTTACTACTATTTAACTATAGATTAATAAGGAATAACTTAAAGAAATAAGATTATAATACTTCTTAAGAAAATCTCTAGAAGTCTATATGGTAAAAATAGATAAACTTAAAATTATTATAACTATATACTACTTTAAAATACTAATATAACTTCTAGAAACCTATATAGTAAAAATAGGAAAGAAAAGTAAATTTATAATAATTTATTAACTTAATATTATTCATATCTATTATATACCAAACTAATAATTTAAATCTATAACTACTTACTAAAATAAAAGTATAATAATAAGTATACTAGAGATTAATATAAATAAAAAAGAAGGATCTATAATAAATAAACTACTATCCCTTATCACTATTTTTAAACATCCTATATATATATATAATAAGTAGAAAGATAATAAGGAATTAATTTAATAATTATAATACTATAATATACCTTATAATAAAAATTCTAATAATAATAATAATTTAAAAACTAAAGATTATCTAAACCTTAAAATTTAGATTTTAATAAATAAACTATCTTATAATAAGAAAAAGAAGAACTAAAAAGAAGCTTTATTTATTAAGTAAAGACACTTTAAATATTAATATAGGAGAACTAGTAATAGAAAATAACTATAAATACTCCTAATATATCTTCTAAGCATTATATAAATAATTATAATAAGAAAAACATATTTACTAACTAATAGTAAAACTTAAAATATAAAAAAGAAAGATAAATATAAGAAATAGTATAAAAAAAGAGAATATATATTAATAAGAAGAAATAGATATTATTATCTATCTAATAAATATAATAACTCTTATTTTTAAACCTACTTTCTATAATATACTAAGAAAATACTACTCTATATATTAATAGATATATATAATAATAACTTATAATATGTTTTTCTTATTTCCTATTATCTCTTTCTACTACTAGTAGTATATTTATATAATGATAATATATAGCTATAATTAAAAAGATTAACTTAATAATAATATTCTTTCTTAGTACATTATAGAAAGTGAATTTGAAAATAAGAATTATTATATTTATTAGATAAGTAGTAATATCTATTTCTTCTTATCAATATATATCCTCTTCTTTTATACTATTTCTTATATTTATCTCTCTTCCTTATACTTTAAATCCTACTATTAACTAGTAAGTATCTTCTTCTTATTATAATTACTTATATAATATTTAAGGAATATATTAAGAAGATCTATAGTTACTTTATATTACTAATGTTTCTATATTAATATTCAAAGTTTCTCTATTCAATAAATAAAATCTTTTTTTAATTCTTCTCTTTCTTATTATAAAATAGCTTATTTATTAAAGTTTAAATTTTAAAATTTAAATAATATCTAATCCTTAAGTTGTTATTACTATTAGAAATTTATGTTATAAAATTTATTATAATATTATAATAATTAAATGAATTTCTTATTATCTTTCTACTTATTGATTATATATAGAACATCTAAAGATAGTAGTAAGAAATAGTAGTTTATTTACTATAAATCCTTTTTTCTATTTATATTATTATAAATTAGTTATTTAAAAAGTATAGCTTTGTATTCTTTAAATATATATTAGTTTCAAATTATCTTATAGTTTATCTAAATAGTTTAAATACTATCTTAGAATATCTAAATATACTATTGTTTTTAATTTTACTCTAAAATAGCTTTCCTAAATATACAATTTAATAATATTTATATATAGTATTTTTAAATAAGATACTTTAAATAGAATACTTTTAAATATTTAGCTTTTAATACTTAAGAGGTAAAAACTATAAGACTAAAGTAATTAGATTATTCTTATCATATAGAAACCTATTCTTCATAAATAATCTCTAGATAAATATTAGAATTATTATTAAGTTACTTATTCTACTATATTACCTGGGATCTATTTAACTTTCCTAAAGCTTATATAAGTAACTTCTAAAGACTTATTATTAAAAACGAATTTTCAAATCTACGTTTTATATTTATATTATCTAATAGAACTTATAATTTAATCTCTTAAGTAATAATAATATTTAAAAGATAAACTAAGAAGTAAAAAAGTTTTTTAATTTATAGGATTTAATAAGATATTAAAAGAATAATAATAGTAATTAATAGAGAAACTAACTACTAGAAATAAGTAATGGAATAAAAGATTAATTTTAAATTATTTCTTTATCTTATTAAAAACCTAATAAGAATAAGTAAGTATATTAGAAAAAGACTAATTATCTAAAAAATATAAATATAAAGAACTATGAGACTATTATTTAAACTATAAGTAGAACTAATTTAAATGATAATTATATTATATAATATATCTCTAAATATTTAAAATAATTATAAATTACTATATACAATTAAAGAAATTTAATATTAATAGTACTTTTATCAATACGTATTAGAATGTATTCTAAACCTTTATTAAGACTTATAATCCTATTAGAAATAGATTTATACCTATAGATATTAAGTTCACTTATATTATAAAATAAGTAGTAACAGGTGGTCGGTACTGCCCTTTAGGCTGGGCTAGCTGTTATTTTAATACTATAAGTAGTTAAAAGTGTTTTTATTAAATAAATGTTAATATGTAAAGAAAGAAAGCCCCTACGTATAACTACTATTTACAGGTTTTATAGTAATAAGACAGCTAATTATATAGTTATATATATTTATATAATCCTTAGAAACTATTCTATAATAATTACTTCTAGTTAAAAAGAGAAACTATACCCTTATAGTCCTACCTTTTAGTTTTTAGTCTGAATTATTACGTTCCGAGTAACTACTATTATTACTAGTACTTGTTAAATCGTTATTAATATAATTATTAAAGTCGTTAGGAGTATTATTATTACTGTAATTATTGTAATTATTAGGTATATTATAGTTACTAGTACTTACCTTAATATTACTTTTAGAAGTATTAGAAATATTATTATTAGAGTTTTTAAAATGATATGCCTTATTAGTAAAGGTGGGTCTCAGGCTGTTATTGTTATCATTAGTGTTATTATTATTATTATAATAAACCTAATTAAGTAGAAGGTAGGTGCTAATACTACTAATACTAGTACTATTCTTACTTTGTATAGAAGTATAACTTCTATATTGCTATATTTATATAAATCGTGTAGAAGTATAACTACTATTATTATTAGAAGTAGTATAACTACTGTAGGTATTATACATAGTAAGTAGTATTAGTAATGTTAATTCCTATAGTAGTAACTATTATAGTACTTATTATAGTTGATAAGTAATAATATTATTATTACCCCGCTTTTAAGCTGAGGTCTATATATTAATCTGGTTTACCTAATTAGTCCGATTAGTAATCAGATAAAGATAATACAATTAATAAGAAGAAATTAAACAAAGAAATTATTAAGCTTAAGGTTCCTATTTTTCTAAACTAACTAAGAGGGGTTTTATAAATAAAATATATATAATAGGTATTATTCTCCTTAATAATAGAGTAGCTCTTACTTTATAGTATTTTTAGTAAAAACGACGCGATTTAGCTGTAACTTTATAATACCTTATTATAGATAGCCATAATAATCTTATTAAAAAACGGGTTAAAGCTATAGCTTTATTACTCGAACGGCATATTAGTTATACTACTATTTATTATAAAATAAGTAGTAATAAGTAGTTAGTACTACCCTTTTAGGTTAAGCTAGCTGTTATTTTAGTATGATAAGTAGCTAAAAGTGTTTTTATTAAATAAATATTAATACGTGAGGAAAGAAGGCCCCTATATATAACTGCTGTTTACAGGTTTTATAGTAACAAGACGGCCTATTACATAGCCGTACTTACTTATATAATCCCCAGAAACTATTCTATAACAACCTATTTAAGAAGTATTATAAATAAGGTACTTTAAAAGAATTATTTAAAGTTAAATTAGGAAGATATATTAGATACCTAGTAAGTTATATTCTAAATACTTATCATTCTTATAAAACCTCAATCTTTATATTTTAAAAAGTGATTATTATTAAAAATATTAAGTTTATATAAGGGTCTTTTAGTAAGGGAAGGACTAATAGTAAAAGGTAGGTCTCTATAAAGTATAAGACTTTAACTTAGTAGGCTAACTAGTAGTAGCTATAAGAAAACCTTTATCTTATAGTAGCTTTAGGCTACTATATTATATAATATATTATTTAATTCGAACTATCCTAGCTTTCTATATAAGCTTTAAGGTATATATCCTTATAACTATCCACCCTTTTATAAGCCTTAAGTCCTAAGGTCTATAAATACTATATAGCTACTTTTAAAAATAGCTTTACTAGCTATTTACTAACTATTAGTAGGTATAGAAAAAGAAGAGTTCTTCTTATATATATATTAATATATAAGAATCTTATTATTATATTAAGCTAATAATACTTCTTATAAACTTTCTTACTAACTTATAAGGTCTCCTACCTTTTAGTAAAACTTTAATATATTAACTAGAAATCTTTAGATTAAACTAAAACGTCTAACTCTTTCCTATATATATATTAATATATAAAGTCTACTTATAAAGCATCTTACTAAGTTTCTTATAAATAGTTAAATTATTAAAGTATTAATATATATTTACTAGCTAGTTATTCTATAGGTATTTTTATTATATTAAACCTTTCTATTCTTAAGCTTAATATAACTCTAAAGCTTTTTTAATAAACCTT
The DNA here is from genome assembly GCA_004366825.1 of Colletotrichum spinosum. Taxonomy (NCBI): domain Eukaryota; kingdom Fungi; phylum Ascomycota; class Sordariomycetes; order Glomerellales; family Glomerellaceae; genus Colletotrichum; species Colletotrichum spinosum. Next base: position 13,854 of record QAPG01000608.1, read on the forward strand.
TAGTAATAAAGTATTAATAGTAGACCCTTATAAAATAACTTAACTTCTAGTAAAATATATAGAACTTGTTATAATAATAAGTAGTTATAGTATGCCCTAACTTACTATATACTTTATATAAAAAGTACTTTTCAAAATATAACTTCTTTACTAAGAAGCTTTTTAGAATATTAATCTCCCTATAGTACTTAAGTACTTACTCCTTAGTAATAATTCTCCTAATACTACTAAAACCTTCCTCTTAGAGATCCTTATAAGAATTATATAGAATCTCCTAAAATACTTAGCTACTAAAGCTACTACTTTAAATACCTAGTTATTAAACTTCTAATATTATAAATACTATTATAATTTAACCTTAAAATAATAGAAGAAAGCAAAAGTATAAAACCTTAAAACTTCTAAATTCAAAACATTTAAAGTTCTATAAATTACTAACTATTTAGTATAAAGCTTGAATAAAAGCTAGTTTTTATACTAAAATATATACAATATACTATATAAATATAACTCTTAGAAAATCAGGTTAGTTAGTAACTAGTAAATAAATACTATACAATTAGCTTATATAAAGTTTAGTAATAATATATAGGAGTAGTTATACTACTAGGTCTATGAGCTATATACTAGATTAATTATACCCTACTAAATCTTATATACTACAGAAGGCTTTAGGCATAAAGAATAACTATCCTAAATTACTATTACCTAATTTTTAATTTTATATAAAGTAGTTTCTTTATAAAAGAAACTATATAAATAACTAGGAGGCTTTGAATAATCCTTATAGTTAAAAGTAGTTTTAAGGATTAATAGTATAAAGGTTATTATACGTTTACTACTTAATAGTCAAACTAATGTTATCTCTATAAAAGAAGACTATTATTCAAAAAAGTATATAAGTATTATTATAATTACTATTTAAAATTCAAGTGATATAGTTACTATATATTCGCCAGTAGTGTTAGTAGTTAAGATGTTAGGTATTATTATTACTTCTAATACTATTACTATTACTAATACTATATATTTACTAGTTATATATTAAAATAAAGTTATACTAAAAATCTTAGTTTTATCCTTCTAGGAAGTAGAAGTTAAAAATTATAAGGGTTTTTTAATAAGAGAAAGATTAATAGTAAAAAGTAGGTTTCTATAAGTTATAAAACTTTAATTTAGTAGGTTAACTAGTAGTAGCTATAAGAAAGCTTTTATCTTATAGTAGCTATAAGCTACTATATTACGTAATATATAATTTAGTCCTAGCTATCCCGGCTCTCTATATAGGCTATAAGGTATATATCTTTATAATTTAATAAGATAAGTTTTTACTTCAGATAAGATTTATATAAAATATTTATAAAAAAGGTTATATAGTTACTAGTTTAATTAATTATTAAAAAGTAAGATAATTTTATTGTTAAAGTATTTAGAGATTTTGAGATAGTAAGAATACCTAATAGAAAGCTTCTTCTTCTACTAATTATCTTATTAATATTAGAAGTAGCTTAAGATATTTAATTAAATCTAGAGTTAGTTTTCAAGGTTAATAAGAGAATTTAATTATATTTAAATTCATACTTAACTTAATAGGATTAGTCTAAGCTTTTAATTAATTTTAATTAGATAAAATAATTCTAAATAAGAATTAGAATTTAAGAAGTACATTAATAATTAGAAACCTAGATAGTATATTTAAAATAAGAAATCTAATTAATTAAAAAAGGATATATATTTTATCTAAAAAAAAGTAATTATTTTAAAACTCTTATTTAGTTTATTTAAAGAAAACTAAAGTATAACTTTAGATTTTAACTAATTAGATTAAATTTAACTACTTAAGAACCTAGCTAATTATATAGAAGTAGATAATGATAAAAGCTTAAGCTAGAGATTAAAATTAAAAATTATATAATACTTTTAAAAGAATATAATAGTAATATTTTATATTTTATAAAATATAAATAAGATAGTTTTACTAATATTTATTTATTCAATTAGTAGTAAATTCTAGGTAAAATCAGGTTAAATATTTTAATTATATTCCTTATTATTTAAAATATAATATTAAGAAGAATAGATCTTTCTACTAAGATTTAGATATATTTTAATTAACTAGTTATATTACTAAAGATTAAGAAAGATATTACTAACCTTTTAGAAGTATTATAAAAGTCTTTTCTTTAATTAGTAAGAATTAGGATTATAAAACTAGAAAAGAAAGATAATTAGTAAGAAATAGATCACTAAAATATAAAATTAAGCTTTTCTTTTTAAATAGATCTCTATTTATAAGATATATATAGCTAGTCTCTTAGAATAAGATAAAATAAGGATTTATATATATAGAAATATATAACTAGTTAATTTATTATAAACTATAGATATAATAATACTAATTACTCAAACTTTTCAAATAATTATAATAGTTATAATAAAAATTAACTTTTCAAGTCTTATAGTTTAGTATTATTAATATATTTGTAAATATTATAAAGAATTCTAATAGACGTCTAATAATTATTAAATTACTAAGTAGATTTAAAATAGTAAAATATTATATAGAATTGAAATAAGTTTTTTATAGATTTTAGAATATACCTCCTCTTAATATAACACTTTTTATATTATATTAAAATTATTAAGCTTCTAATTATATTTAAAAGAGCTTTATCTATTTAAAAATAAGAATTTAAATATTTATATTTTATTCTATATAAATAATATTGTTCTCTTATACTATAAAATCGTTAAAAGGAATATTCTTAGAGTTATTAAAATATAAAATATATTTATAAACTTAAAAAATAAAGCTCTATTAAGTATTTCTTAGGAATTTGAATAATAAGAGATTAAAAATATTACAAGATTTATTTAGTTTATAATATATATATTACTAAAATTGCAGAATACTTTAATTTTAAATATAGACTAATTCTAATAATACTACTTCTAGTAGTATCTTTTATTATAAACTCTAATTAAGCTATATTAAGAGAGATTTATATTTATTAAATAAAGGTTAGTTTAATTCTTTATATTTTAATTATTATATAATTAGATATCTTATTTATATATTCTTAATTCTTAACATATTATATCATTCTTTTTTAAATATATTAAAATACAGTCAACTATATAATATATTAAGAATTAAGAATATATAAATAAGATATCTAATTATATAATAATTAAAATATAAAGAATTAGATTAATTTTTCTCTAATAAATATAAGTTTCTTTTGATATAACTTAATTAGAACTTATAATATTAGAAATAGTATTATTAGGATTAATCTATATTTAGAATTAAAATATTTTATAATTTTAATAATCTATATATTATAAACTAAATAAATCTTCTGATACTTATAATTTCTTATAGCTTAAATCCTTAAGAAATATTTAATAAAACTTTATTCTTAAGTTTATAAAT
>QAPG01000609.1:0-17546 GCA_004366825.1 Colletotrichum spinosum
ATATCTCTCTTATTCTCTTATAATATATATATAGGGCTTTTAGTAAGTAGTTTAAATATATTAGTATTAATATACTTCTTAATCCTATTTACTTTAAATATAGTATTAATGAATACTAATTATAAGGATTAATTTAATTCGCCTTTTAGTTTTAGGATTAATAAGATAACTATTTTATAATTTAAAGTATTAGCTATTATAATAATAAGAATTATAATATTATATAGTATATAATTATTATTTATAGATTATTATTATTATATAATTAGTTTAATATAAAAATATAAAGTAGTATTATTATATTTAAAGTTGTAGATAGTTAGAAAGAAATAAAATAAATAAGGTTTTTATATTTTAAGTAAAAATATAAGTTAAGCTTATAACTTATAATACTTCTAGGTAAGAAGTTGAGAAAACTAAAGTAATTAGTATATAATTAGTAATATTTAAAAAAGGGAGCTTTATAGTATTATATTGAAAAGGTAAGCCTCTAGGCTATAGTACTTAGGCTAGTACGTAATATAAATACTTATAGTATGTAATATATATAGCTATAGGCCTAGTTCTTAATATTTTTAATTCTTCTAATTACTACTTATTTAATAGATATATAAGTTTATAAAGCGGCTTTTTACTTAACTTTAAGTTAATAGTATATTTAATATCTTTAAAGATTAGAATTAACTTTACTATAACTTTATTAAATACTTCCTATTTACTTATAAATTCCTTAGGGGGGAAGAGCTAATAACTTACTTTCTATTATAACGATTAGTAGATATATTACCCCCTGAAGTAACTTTAGCCTTCCTACTCTCCTATTAATTACTATAGCTAGCTCTAATTAATCTAAAGTTAAACTCCTTATAGCTATAGTAGTTAGTATACCTAACTTATGTTAACTTTTTTAATAATAAATAACAAATAATTCCTTTTATAATAACCTTATACCCTTATACCTTCTTACCCTTATGCCTTTATAGCTATATATAATTTGAATATCTTAAGATATTTAATTATCACTTACTATAAGTACTCTATTTGAATATTTATTATAACTTTAATATCTATAATCTTAATATTCTTACTAAACCTTACTTACCCCTAAGATAAGACTTTATACTATTAAGATCAAAATTCTCTATTATTAATATAAACTAAGTTATAATTTCTATATAGGTATAATAAGATTCAGCTTATTCTTATTAGTAAATAATCTTAATATATTAAATATAGCTAATATATAAATAATACTTATATAGATATAGATACTTCTAGTATAGCTAGATAACTTTTAAAACTCCTATAATTATATTATTATAATACTCTAAAATATCTAATAATTAGTAATATAATAAGATATTAATATTAAAGTACTATTTAACTAATATATAAATAATATTCATATAGATATAGATATTCTTAATATAATTTAATAGCTTTTAAAACGCTTATAATTATCTTATTATAATATTCTAAAATATCTAGTAATTAATATTATAGTAGTATATTAATATTAGAATATTATCTAATTAATATTTAGTTTCTAAAACTTTTAGTTTAATATAGTAACTTATGAAATAACTAGATAATTATTTTTAAATATTTATAAGTTACTTATTAATTATAACTTTTAGGATAATCTTATTAAAGCTTAATCTGATAAACTAATAGCTTTAATTATAGGGGTTGTAAGTAAATATTATTATATTTATCTTATACATCTCTTCTTATAAGTAGCGATATAGATTTCGAGGGGACTTTAAATCTATCATAAATAGTATAGAAGAATAATAAGTTACAAAATACCTAGCTTTAATAAGTATTCTATTTTATCCTATTTTAAGAAGTTTAAAAAGATTTTTAACTTTATAACTTTAATAGTTACTTTTAGCTATATATATTAAACCTTAGCTTTAATAAGACTTTTCTTTATATAAACTATTATTATAAGGTTTTTTATTACTATAGGGTTAAATATTAGAACTAGGGGTATAATTATCTATAATAATAGGTAATTGTAATACTATTTTAACTAGTTGTGAGCTAGTGTTAGTATGAATACTATTATTAGGTAAATTTTATAGTTAAATCTATATATAAAGTAAAGAGCTTAGATACTATTATAGGTATAGAGTAAAAGGAATTAAATAACTTTTTTAGAGATATTTATAGTTATAATAACTTTATTCTTTTTCCTAAATATTTCTATATAAACTTCAAGATTCTCTCTTATTTTATAAATATATAATACATAAATAGTCTTATTATTCTGAATAATCTTTTAAGTAAATATTTCTAACTTAGTAATAAATATCTACTTATAATATTAAGTATTTATTTAAATATTTATTATAATTCTTTCTTAGCTTATAGAATACTATTTTAATAAGAAGTCTATATATCTTTCTAATTAGTAAGTAATAGTAAATAGTTAGTATAATTTCTATAGGTAACTATCTAAGTTTATAAAGAAGAATATTAAGTAGTATAATTTCTCTAGTTCTAATATTAAATTATTAAATCTTTTTAAAATAAGTATAGTTATTTTAACTAAAGTTAGTCTTAGTAATATAACTAACTACTTACTAATAAGATCTACTTATAAGTATAAGTCTATATTTATTATTATTTTTATCTTTTTAATATTTTAGAGAATAATTACTAAGCTTTTAGCTATTTTCCCTATAAAAACTAAGTTTTTAATTAGTATAAAAACTATTAGTTCTATTTTTATACTTATTTATTTCTCTAGATTTCTTTAATATAGAAGTTAGTATTAATAACTTAAATTAAAATATAAAACTTTATAATATTCTATTTTTAAATAACTATTAGTATTATATTTATACTTATCTTACTTCTATAATTTATAATTCTATATTTTATCTTACTATATAAGAAGTATATCTTTATAATTTATAGTATAATTAATATATATATATAGTTTTCTATCTTAATATAAACATAGTATTACCTAACTTATTAGTATCTTATTACTAACTATTTAGTATTAATAGAGTTAATAATCCTAATCATCCTACTCTTTATAAAAGCGGGGGTAGTTAGAAAAGCTATAGACTTATATATNTATAGTTTTCTATCTTAATATAAACATAGTATTACCTAACTTATTAGTATCTTATTACTAACTATTTAGTATTATTAAAACTAATAGTTTTATTTATCTCACTATTTATAAGAATAAGAATAATTAGAAAAGCTATAAATTTATATATAAATATTTATGTCTCCTATTTTATATTAATTTATTAGTATAATATTATTAGAATTTTTATAGTCTTTTGATTCCTATTATAATATCTCTAGCTTTTACGATTAAAACTTTAAGTTTCTCTATTTCTTTCTTCAAATTTAAGTACAATTAGTAGAAGAAGATAAAAGTTTCTTCTTTATTCTACTTAAAATTAGGTATATTTCAATTCTAATATAATACTAATTACTTAATATAATACTATATAAGTAACTAATATTTCTCTTATTATATTTCTTTAAGTTTCTATTTATATAACTTCTCTTATATTTCTAAGTTAATAAATTATTACTAAATAAATATAATAAAGTTAATTTAAGTAGAATTATCTTCTAGGTTAGTTTTATAATTTTTCTATTCTATTCAGAATTAGAATACTAATTTTATAAGTATATATTAGATCTTTTGGTTAATTATACTATTTAGTTTGATTTAGTAGTTATTCTTAGTAGTTATAATCTAATTTGTAACTTATTTAATTATAAATTCTTCCCTTATTATTCTATAATTATATAAGAGTAGCTTTTCTTAGTCTTTAGGTAACTTAAGTACTACTAATTATTTAGCTAATTATTAGATAAAAGTTGTAATTTACTTCTTATAAACCTTTTATAATCTCTATATATATTTTTAATATATTACTATTTAAAACTATATAGTTTTAAATACCTTACTTATAATACCTACTAGGTTTAATACTAGTAGGAATAGTAGTAAGAATAATAATTAGAATTACTTATTAAATTTAAATATTAATTATTAAGAGACTAGTAACTATTTAAATTTAAAAATTAGAATACAAATTAGTATTCTCCTTCTTTTTATATTAAAAGGTAAGTATTCTTCTCTTTAAAATATATTTTATATAAAGCTTTCTAATAAGTTCTCTATTTTAATTTCTCTTATATATTATTAGTAAAAGCTTATATTAATATTAAGTTTTAAGTTATCTTAAGTAATATATAAGAAGTATTTCTCTTTAGGAGTATTTTTCTTAAGGGTTATTATTATATTATTATTACTACTTAATCTACTTAACTCCTAGTAGTAATACTATATAGTATTAGTAGTCTTACTATATATTTCTATTAAGTTAAACATTAATTATTGAAATTTGTTAAGGCTTATATTAGATTTATACTTATAGGGTAGTTATTCTTTATGAAAATAGTTACTACTTAATATCCTTATTTATATTAATTGCTTAAAAGATTAAATAGAAGTGATAGAATTATAAGAATATAGCTAAAAACTTTAACTAGGTAAAATTTGGATATATAAATAAAATCTATATTACTATATAAACTATTATTCAAAAATCTAAATTATAATCTTTTAGCTAAAAACTCTTTCTAATACCTTAGTAGCTATAGCCGGCTAGTTACTAGGCGTACTATATAGTCCTATTAGTATATCCTTATAAGATAATATAATTATAACTGAATTTTTAAGTTTCTCTAAGGTTTATAAAAGAAGTATTTCTAGTATTTAGGACTATTTAAAATATCTTATTAATACCCCCTAAGTTTCTAAATTATAATACTAAGAATCTTATTTTATAGAGATATTAAATTATATAGTTAACTATATTTTAATACATTTAAGAAGGATTTATAAAATATCTTGAAACTCAAAAGTATATAAAGAAAATATCTAGTCGTATTATAATTAAAATATAAAGAATTAAACTAACTTTTATCTAATAAGTATAAATCTCTTCCAGTATAATTTAACTGGAATTTATAGTATAAAATACTACTAGAAATAGTATTATTAGAGTTAGTTTGTATAAAAGATTAAAATACTTTATAATTTTAGTAATATATATATTATAAACTAAGTAAATCCTTTAATACTTATAATTTCTTATACCTCGAATTCTTAGGAGATACTTGATAGGATTTTATTCTTTAAGTTTATAAATATATTTTATATTCTTAATAATTCTCAAAGTATTTCTTCTAGCTTTTTTATAATATAAAAGAAGAACATTATTTATATAGAATAAAATATTTAGTTACTTTTACTCTATACCTAGAATAATATCTAAGCTCTTTACTCTATATATAGATTTAACTATAAATCTTACCTAATAATGGTATTCATACTAATACTAGCTTACAACTAGTTAAAATAGTAATAAAATTACCTATTATTATAAATAATTATACCCCTAGTTCTAATATTTAACTCTATAGTAGTAGAAGACTTCGTAGTAATAATTAGAAAAACCCTTATTAAGGCTAAAGCTTAATATATATAGCTAAGAATAACTACTAAAGTTATAAGGTTAAGAATGTTTATAAACCTCTTGAGATAGAATAAAATAAAGTACTTATAAGAGCTAGGGATTCTATAGTTTATTATTCTTCTATAATTTTTATAATAGAACTAAAATCTCCTCGAAATCTATATAGCTACTTATAAAACGATAACTATAAGATAAGTATAGAAATATCTAGCTATAACTATTAAAATTAAAACTATTAATATATTAAACTAAGTTTTAATAAAATTATTCTAAATATTATAATTAATAAGTAGTTTATAGATATTTAAAAGAAACATATCTAGTTATCCTATAATTTATTATATTAAGCTAAAACTTTTAGAGACTAGGTATTAATTAGATAATATTTTAATATCAATATTTTATTATAATACTAATTACTAAATATTGTAGAATATTATAATAATATAATTATAAAGGTTTTAAAAATTATCTAGTTATATTAGAAGTATTTATATCTATATAAGTATTATCTATGTATTAGCTATATTTAATATATTAAAGTTATTTACTAATAAGAATAAGCTAAGTCTTACTATATTTATATAGAAATTTTAAGTTAGCTTATATTAGTAGTAGAGAACTTTTATATTAATAGTATAAAGTCTTATTTTGAAGGTAGGTAAAGTCTAGTTTATAATAGGGATATTAAGGTTATAGATATTGAGATTATAATAAATATTTGAATAAAATACTTAGAGTTAGTAGTAATTAAATATCTTCAGATATTTAAATTATATATAACTATAAGGGTATAAAAGTATAAGGTTATTATAGAAGAAATTATTAGTCATTTATTATTAATAAAAAGATTGATATAGGATAAGTATACTAGTTATAGTTATAAGGGGTTTAGCTTTAGATTAACTAAAAGCTAGCTCTAGTAATTAGTAGGGAGATAGGAGGGCTAAAGTTATACTTTAAGAAGTATTATATCTACTAATAGTTATAGTAGAGAGCGAGCTATCAGCCCTTCCTAAAGATTATTAATATTAAGTTAAACATAGTATTAAAATAGCTAAAGCTATAGTAATAGGTAATTAAATAATTAACTTACTTCTTTTGACTAATAAGAGTAGAAGGATTATTATATAGAATTTTCCTTATAGTATATAGTATATAGTATATATATACTATAATTTAAATATAGATATTATAAATAGATATAACTAGTTATATACTCTTTATGCAATCAATCGATTACGTCATTTCCCAGTTATAACCTAACAACTAAGTATATTACTAACTTAGAACTAAATAGGAAACTACTTTATAGGTTTATATATCTATTGAATAAATAGTAAGGAGAAAGATTAAGAATATAAATTATAGAAAGCTTAGTAAATAGATATATACAACTATTTATAAGTCAAGTAAGTATATTAATCTTTTTTTGTTCTAAAGAAAGATAGCTTTTTATACTTCTATATTGACTATAAGACACTTAACAGAATTATAATTAAAGGTTAATACTTATTATTACTTATTAGTAAGCTTTCAGATATATTCTAAGAAGTAATATAAACTTCAAAGATATTTACTACTATATTAAGATTAAGTTAGATAATTATTAGAAAGTAGTGTTTAGAATATAATATAGTTATTATAAGTATATAGTAATACTATTTAGTTTTAATAATGAACTAATAACCTTTCACATATATATCAATTATATATTAACCAGGTTAATGAGTATATACTATAATATATATATATATATATATATATATATGTATATAATATTATAATATAAGTAATAAGTATGAGAGGAAATTAGACTAAAATACTATTATAAACATTTATTAAGTTATATAAAATATATTTTCTACTAACCGTTCTAAATATAGATTTTAAATAGAAGATATAAGGTTTCTAAACTATATATTTACTTAAGAAAGAGTTAAGATATATTAAATAAGAATCTAAATTATTATTGAATAGAAACTATTTGAAATATTTAAAGAACTTTAAATATTCCTAGGTTTCTATGATATCTATTATAAACTTACTGCTAATTACTTAGGGAAAATAATATTATTAATAATAGGTTTCAAAAAGAAAATAGAACAGAAGGCTTTCTCGTAATTAGAACATATAAAATCTATATTTTTAATATTATAGACTTTGTTTTACTTAATAACTATTTTCTCATATTAAAACTTTATTAGAAGTATTAAAGTAGAAATGAATACATTATCAGAAGTAATCTTAAATATCTTCTTATAAAAAAGGAAACCCAACAGTAACCAATTGCTTATTATTCAAAGAAGTTTAATAGAATGGAATAGAAATAAAAAAAAACTAATAGAAATTACTAGTTATTATTAAAAGCTTTAACTATTAGAAGTATTATTTAATAGGATTTTTGAAGGGATTTATAGTTCTACTAAACTATTAAGTCTTCATAAGTATTATCATAATACTAATATAGAGCCTTTATAGAAGGTTTACTTATTAGATTTATAAATTTCTAATATTTAACTTTAATTTAGAGTATTAATTTAGAACTACTACTTTAATAGATAGATCATCTAGTTAACTAGACTATATAGAAAAAGAAAAAGAATGTTATAACATACTATTAACCTTTATAAATAAATCATAATTCACTATTTTATTATTCACAGATACTTATTAAAAGATTACTAAACTAAAAAGAAACTTAGAATTAGTAAAAGCTTTTACCTAAATAAAATAAGTATAAGAAAAGTATTTTAGTATAGAAGCTAGACTTAGAAATAGAAGATATGTAATTTTCCTCAAATATTACTTCTTTAGGAATAGTAGAAGTATGTTGATAATTATATTTATAGTCATTTATACTATAAATATATATATGATAATAGAGAATACTTAGTGAATACTAATAAATAAAAAGAAATTATAAAAGATTAGGACTATTATTCTGATATAGTATATTTTATATTCAGTAATAAAGGTTTTATAAGAAATGAAATAGTATATTCTATAAAGGTTCTACAAATATTGAATAAGTTATTAAAGAATCATAGATTTATAGTAGAAATTACAAGATAAATATAGAAAAAGCCTAGAGAATAATCAGTAATTACAAGAGTTATCTAGTAAATATAGAAAGAATCCTTTTCCTGAAAAAGACTAATTGTATTTAATATAGAGTTTTCAAAGTATAAAATTACTTATTTATATTATTTTAAGAGTAACGTAAGTTATATAAGTACTAATAAAGTTTATAATATTATCGAATAGGACTTCTATTAGAATAATATAATCATAAATATGTAGAATTATATAATATTATATTAACTCTACTAAAGAATTGAAGTATCAAAATATAGGTTATATAGCTAATTATAGTTTTTACGTATCTTAGTAGAAATACTTCAAGAAATTAATATAGTATATTATATATTCAGCTCTTTATCTAATAGGTAGCCTTATATGATACTTAATATAAAATATCTATAATAGAGAAAACGGCTAGGCATATATTATAGGCTCTCTATATTACTATAAGTAAATATAGTAAAAAGAATCTTAAAGTATAGTATTTAGTTTAAACTTAATCCGAACTTAGAATTTTATAGATATTATAAAGTAATAGAGTAATAACTAAATATACAAACTTATTAGTATAAGCTATATAACAATCTCTATAGTAAGTTATAGCTTAGGATATGAATAATAGCTTCAAAGTATTAAACTTATTCTATTAATATTTATAATATTAACTCATACTAGCTAGCTACTAACAATACTATTAGTATATCTTAATAATACTAGCCTTATAGATAAAAGAGAGTAATAAAAGATTAGCTTTCTCTTTAATTTTATAATATAAGTTGATAGCTATTTTTAATATATTTAAATCAATAGCTATTTATAATAAGATTACTATCAATAACAATACTAATAAGAACTACTTATAGACTACTCCTAATTATTACTTATTATTATATATAACTCTTATAACTTTAATATCAATATTAATCTTATTAAAACTGTTAGTAATTATAAGAACTATAGTTATTTTTGTAAGACTTTAAATAAACTAGTATTATATAAGAGTAATTTTATTACTCTTTCTAATTTTCTTAAATTAAATATAATAGCATTTAACTTCGAAATATTATTAATAGATAAGGCTATTAGTATAATTAAGAAAAATAAAGTTAAAAGAATGAAAAAGAATCTAATATTTAGAAGTAGAATATTTAGTAATACTTCCAAATACTTGAAATATATATTAGAAGTAGCTGATTAGACATTGCTTTGTCTTTCTAAAAGAAATTATATTAAAATCTACTATACTTATTAGCTAATAGTTAGAAAGGTTAAGACAACTTTAGATTAGAAATATTTTAATTTGAAGATCTAAAGTAACTATAGTTATAGTAGTCAGTATAGGGTAGATTGGGGTATAAGTTCTAACTAGAAGCTAAATATTCTCTATACGAAGTAAAAGGCTTTAGGAAATTAGTATAGATTTTATTTTCGAATTTCTAAGGAATATTAATAGGAATAGTAGTAAATATAATACTATTGTAATTATTATAAATAAGTTTATAGAATTTATAATATGTATTCTAGTAATCAAGAGAATAATAGCTATAAACCCAATAGTAATATTCTATAGAGAAGTGAAATATTAACTTAGTATTCTAGAAAGTATTATTAGTAATAAGGTTAAATTCTTTAGAATTCAACTTTAGGAAGGATTTATAATAAAGTTATTAATTAAATAATAACTATTAATAGTATACTACTTCTAAACAGATAGTTAAATAGAATAGATATACTAGAAATTGGAATATTATTTTAAACTATTTACTAGTAATTTACTTATTATTTAAATACAATTACTAAAAGAAGTTAGATTTATATATAATAAAAGTAAATGTAATACGACTTGATACTTATTAACAGAGGGATTATATAAGTTCTATTTAAAAATAGTTAAATATATAATAAAGAAAGACCTAGTAGTATAAAATATTATAGAATAGGTTTTTCATATTAGTACAATATATTACTAAATAGTCTAATATTAATAAATAGTAATAAAAGATTAGGTAAAAGTATATAATTTAAGATATTAACTATATACATATAATTGAGAAAAAGTTATTAGGCTATGAAAAAATAGTTCTAAGTTTGAATATAAGAAGTTAGTAATAAAGTATATTAAAGTTTTAATAGTAAAAAGAATAGAAGAATAGGTATATACAATATATCTATTAGAAAAATATTACTAGATATATAATATTCTTTTTTTTTCTATTCAAATTATAAATAGAATAATAAAAGGATATTAGTAGTTAGGTTATCCTTTTAACTTAGAAAATAACTTTATAGAATGGGAAATAGAGGTAATTATAGAGAAATAAGGAAATAGAGATAATAAATATTTCTTCATAAAGTAAACTAAGTAGCTTATGAAATATAATATATAGAAAATTATAGCTAACTTAAGGAATATATAAAAGACTATTTAGGAATTTAAAGAATACATAATCTAATATTATAAGAAGTAGGATGATTAGTTTGATATTAATACTAAAGATTTAGTAATAATATTCTGAGAAAGAGAAGAGATAATTCTATCAACTATTTAAATAATTGGAAATATTATTCTAAGAAGTCCATCTCTAAACTAGAAATACTAATATACTTTAAGAATGGCTTAGTTAATATATATAAAACTGTATCATCTTTCTATTTCAAGCTTAAAAATATGTTTATAAAGATATTTCTAATTTCTTTTCATAGGAATAGTAGGAGTAATAAGTATTATAGAGATAGTGGGAATTATAGGTATAATAAATACTATAGATACAATAACTATAATAAATACTATAAGTATAATAGGTACTATAAATATAATAGATACTATAAGTATAGTAGTTTTCTTAGTAATAAGAATCTTTTTTACAATAGTAGTTTTCTTAGTTAGAGTAACTTTTTTAAGGATAATAGCTTTAAAGATATTACAATAGATATATAGATAGGTAAATTAATAGTTAGGTTATTACTATAAATAACCGTGAATTTAGGAGAAATATAATATAATAAAAGTAGTTCTATTAATATGAAGACTTGTTTGAAATATTCTTAAAAATAATAGTGAAATAGAAGGAGAAATGGTAATTTAACTAATAGTATTATTAACCATTTCTAATTATAATTGTTAGATTTATTCTAATATATAAAGACCTTCTATTTCTATTATTCTAATAGAAGTAATAAGACGTTATATAATAATTCTATATGAATAAATGATATAAAAATCGCTTTATAAATACATACTTATTTTACCTTTTTACCCCTAGTAGTTCTTGAGTAAATAAGGTAAAAGTATAGAGGTTTACTTTTTTATAACGTACTAGAAGTAGTTTAAGCTGTATATACTATAGTTACAATACCTTATATATTATAACTATAATAGCTAATACACTATAGCTATACTATAATATATACTATATTTTAACTTATATACTATAATTATAATATATTATATACTATAGCTATAGTAGCTTATATACTATACTAAGGTATATATACTATAGTTATAATATCTTATATACTATAGCTATAGTAGTTTATATATTATAGCTATAACTAGAACTCTAATAATATAGCTAGAATTCTAAGATAAACCCTCTATATAATAACCTTAATATCTCTATAAATAATAATTAGAAATAGTTAATCATACTATTAATCATATTACTATTTCTCTTTCTATTTAACTCTTATTATTATAAATACTTTAAACAAGTCCTCATATCAAGAAAACTACTTTTATTATATTATATTTCTCCTAGTTTTACAGTTATTTATAATAATAATTTAACTATTAATTTACCTACCTATCTATTTATTCTAATAAGTTATAAGCCTAGCTTGTCTTAGCCTAAAGATTCTATATTTTATTTATTAAAGAATTACCCTTCTTATTTATTTATAAGAACTAAATATTATAATAAAATCTACGAAAATCTCTACCTTTTTACTACTTTTATAGAAACTAAATACCTTACTAGAATTACCTTAGTTTTACAAAGTATCAACCTCATTCGACAAGCTATTTTAATACTTAAAAATCCAATTTTTCTACTAATTTCGGCTTTTTTTAATTCTTCAGATATTTAAGACTTATTTTTGATTGATTACTTTTTCGAATTATTTTTAAGTCTATTTCCTTTTTAGTTTCAAATTATTTGAATAGTAAACAAATTAATAAATATAGAAAATTAACTCTTTTTATCTCAAATGTTACCTCAACTTTCAATCGATTTTATTAAGAAGGAAATTAAGAAAAAGAAGAAACATATTAAGATTTACATTTATCTTTATTCTAAATATTAAGATTTAGATTTCTGATTTCTAAATTTATTCTTTAAGTTATATCTTTATTTCAAATAGAAAAGAAGGATTTTAATCTTTTAATTTCTATTTTTAGAAAACATAGTACTTTACTGTATTATATACTATAAGACTTTTATATTTGTTTCAAAAAACTTTTGATACTTTATATATTTTAGTAACTTATTTTTATTTCAAAATAACATAGGTAATTCTAGAAAGATTACTGTTTCTAAATTAGTAGGAAGTAGTAACTATAAAGTCTAATCTATTTATATTAAAACTTTACTTATTAGTAAAAATATTTTTATAGATATTATTAAACCTATTACTTCTAAAAATAAGGATAAAAATAAAAAATCTTTTAAATTATATATAACTATATCATAAGGATAACTCTTTTTAGGTAATTAAAGATAATATAGATATTTATTCAGTATTTAAATATTTATAAAAACTCTATAAGCCTTTGGGATTTACTAATAGATTCTTAACCTATAAAGACTTTTTTAATACTACTTTAAGTAATTTTAGTAACATAGAGAAACTTCTCAATAGATTTAAAGAACTAATTAATAATCTGTTTTATAATAAATTATATTATCTAAATAAGTTATAATACATTATATTATCTAAATAAGTAATTATAACTTATATTTTAAATAGCTTTGATTCTAATTACAAGAACTTTATTACTTCTATAATTTAGAATCTTAGGTCTAATAAAAATACTTATACTTTAGATTCTTTATTTTCTGATTTATTAGATACATCTAAAAAGAAAAATAGTAATTCAATTAATTATATCAAAAGTATTAAGAGAAAGAAGAATCTTAGAATTATTAAAAACATATATAAAAATAGAAAGGAATCTATTATAAAGATTATAAAACAAATAATTATACTAAAGAAAATTACGCCTATTTGTATCTAGAGAAAGCTTTAAATTAGTAGAAGAATATTTTTATAACGAATAGTAATAGAAATAAGAAAAAGTCTAAAAAGAAGAATTCAGAATCTATTGATATTACTTCAACTAGAACTAAAGAAATAAAGAAATAGAAGATAAATTATTAGAAGAAAAAAGAAGTCCTAATTCTAAAGAATTCATTTCTAAAGATATAAATCTTAATATATTTTCTAAAGATAATAAAGGTTTTAAAAATATAAGAATAACTTAAAAACTTCTTATAAAAAGAAATAATAATAATAATAATAAAACTCTAGGTTGTTGAATAAATTGATAAATTATTAGAAATTCTAGGAATTTAATTAAAAAGGAAAATTAGAAATATACCTGTTTTTGCCTACATATAGCTACTACTTTTCATAGAGTGAAAAATGAATCTATTTTATTAAATGTAAAACAAGTTTTAAAATAGATTTAGTAGGGAAGTACTATATACCTTATAGTAAGAATGGTAGGAAATCTAAAAATATCTCTAAAAAATCAGACTTTTATATTAAAAGAAATTTATCATATTTTAGAATTAGGAGTTAATTTATTATTTTGAAGTAAGCTTAATAGTATAGGAATTGTGTTAATCTTCGGGAAAGATTTATATTATATAATATAGAAAAGAATTCTATTTTAATAGTGGGATTTAAGAAGAATAATTTATTTGAATTTAATATTCCTATCTTATAAAAAGATATTATTCTTTCTACTATTATATTATAAAATATTCAGCTTCTATATAACTACTTAAGTTATATTAATATAAAAGGTATAAATAGTTTAAAAGATAATACTTCAGATTTATCTTATAAAATCAATGAAATAGATATTCTTTCTATTTGTAAAGCCTATATTAAAAGAAGCTTCATAAATAATATTAATAAACATATTAAAAAACAAGTTTTAAATCTTTAATATTTAGATTATATTAGTTTAGATATATAGAGACTCATAACTTCTATAATGTATAATAGATTCAATAGATCTATTCTATTTATTAATATATTAACTAGGTTTACTAAGGGACTTTTATTAAAATTAAAACTAGCCAAAGAAGGTTTGAAACACCTTTTTAAATTTAAAGAGTTAGTAAATAGTAATAGTATTAAGAAAAAAAAAGAATTTAATACTAATAGAGGTAATAAATTTACTAATAAAAACATAAAAGATGTTTATTCTTATTCTAGTATTACTTATAATATTAAGTTTCCTTATATTTATAAACCTAATAGTTTAATAAAAGGAATAATAAGAATTCTAGTTAATAAAATTAAAATTCTAATTTATTATTTAAATTTACTTCATTATTTATAAGAGGATATTTTAATAGCTTCTACATATATATATAATAAAACCCCTTATAGTTATATAAATTTTAAAACTTCCTGTAAATTAAAAAATAAAATAAAGCTTAATATTAATAATATTAAAATATAAAGTAGCTTCTATTACTATAAAACCAAAGATCTTAATACTAAAGGATTAGATATAAGAACTTATAAAAGAGCTATTACAATTTATAGAAATAATACTTATGAAATTTGGGATTTTAATAATAAGAGAAATATATAGTCTAGAGATATATAAATCCTAGAAAATACTTTTAATACTTTGGAAAAACAGTTATTTTTATCTATTAATTTAGAAAAGAATTCTAATAATAATAAGTTTGGTTAGCTAAATAGTAATCTTATTTTAATTCTAGATAATAATATTCTAAGTATAAGTCAAAATAATAATAATAAAAATAATAACTCTTTACTGAATCTAACTACTACAATTCAGAAAATCACTAGAATAATTCCAAAAGAAAACTCAAATATTCAAATAACTAGAAATAATAAGATATTAGAATTAAATATTGAAAATAATAATAATATTTAGGGAAAGTCCAACCTATATATCAATTTACCTCCTATATTAGACAAAGCTAAAAAAGACTATAAAGATTATAAAGAAAATGCCTTCTTACTCTTTCAGACTATCTTAATTTGAAGAGTTATATAAAATTATATAAAAATACTAAATAAGATAATTAAGCTTTTTATATTTTATTGGTAAATAAGGTTAAAGAACCTACTGCTTTTATTTAAGTATTTAAATCTCCTAAATATAGAAACTAGATTCTAGGTATAATAAAAGAAATAGAATAAATAAGATCTATAAATAGTTAGAAAGTAATACCTTTATCTACTATCAATATTAAAAATATTAATATTCTAAGTAGTAAATAGGTTTATAAATTAAGAATAAATAATATAACTAAAGAAACTATATATAAAGCTAGATAGATAGCATAAAGCTATAATTAATATTTAGATATTAATTATTTAGAAACTTTTAGTACTACCTATAGGTTT
Organism: Colletotrichum spinosum; assembly: GCA_004366825.1. NCBI lineage: Eukaryota > Fungi > Ascomycota > Sordariomycetes > Glomerellales > Glomerellaceae > Colletotrichum > Colletotrichum spinosum. The sequence goes on from QAPG01000609.1 coordinate 16,227, forward strand.
AAGAATTAGAGATATATAATAATTCTTTCTATTTATTTAGGATAAGTTTTAATATAATATAACGTTACTATAGTATTTATTCATACTAATATTAATAAACCTATATATATTTATCTACCAACTAGATTTTATTTTAATATAAAGAAGAATTCTTTAGAATTTAATCTAAATATAAATATAAATACTTATAAGAATAATAAAAACTATACTTTTATTTATTAATTAAATAAAACGTTATATAGTCTAAAATAGAGTTTTTAACTTTAGTATAATCATTTAAAGAATATCCTTTATTTAATAAGATTTATTATTTCTCGTTATAATAAAGCTATTTTTATTTTAAATAAAAAACCCTACATAGTTACTTTAGCTTACCATATCGATAATATATTACTAGCTACAAATAATTAAAAAACAGCTGATTATATATATAATTCTTTAAAAAAGAAAATAAAAGTTCAGAACTTAAGAAAACCTTCTGCTTTTCTTAGTTATAATTTATCTATAAACCAAACGGAAAAAACAGTTACTATTAATCAAAATAAATGAACTAAGAAAGTTATTAAAAATATAAAAAAGAAACTATTTATAAATTTAAGACTCCTATAGACAATAATATTAAATTACTTAAAAATAAAGAAAAAACTTTAAAAACTGAAATCTTGAGTTTTCAGTAAGAAATAGGAACTCTATTATAATTAGCTTTAAAAATAAAACCTGATATTACTTTCATAATAACAATCTGTTCTCAATTTACTTATGATCTAGATAAAGATCATTTTTTAGCTTTTAACTATATATAAAGTTATTTAAATAATAATAAAGAATATAGATTTACTTATAACTAAAAAAATATATCCTCTATTAAGAATATTATAAGATATACCGATTCAAATCAAACAAGAGATCTAAATAATAGAAAATCTACTTCTTCTTATATTTTTTATTTAAAACGAAATAGTAATATTATAAACTATCTTATTATAAAATAAAAAACAGCAGCTTTATCTACTTATAAAACTAAATATATAGCTCTATTAGACACCTATAAAAAAGCAACTCATTCATATTATAACTATAACTATATATATTTAAAGTTAGGTTTATCTAAAATTAAAAGACCTAAGATTTCTATAGATAGTTTAATAGCTAAAAGACTAGCTAAAAACCCTAAATTTTATAAAAAAGTAAAACATATAAATAAAACATATTACGTTATAAGAAATTTTATTAGAGATAAGAATATCTTTATATATTCTATTATTATAGAAGATAATATAATTAATATTATAATTATACTTTTAAGGTTAGTAAAAGTTA
>QAPG01000610.1:0-17538 GCA_004366825.1 Colletotrichum spinosum
GTAGTACTAAGAAACAGCTTATCTAATTTAAAAAGGTAATACTAACTACCTATTACTACTTATTTTATAATAAATAGTAGTATAACTAATGTATCTATTTAAATAATAAAACTATAGTTTTAACTTTTCTTTTAATAAAACTACTATAGCTATCTATAATATATTATAAAGCTATAGCTAAATTGTATTATGTCTACTAAAATACTATAAGGTAATAGCTACTCTATTGTTAAAGAGAATAGTACTTATTATATATATTTTATTTATAGAACTCCTTTTAGTTAGTTTGGAGAAGTAGGAGCCTTAGGCTTAATAATAACTTCTTTTTTTAATTTCTTCTTATTAATTATATTATCTTTATCTAATTATTAACTAGACTAATTAGACAAGCTAGATTAGTATATAAACCTCAGCTTAAAAGTAGGGTAATAATAATAATATTATTACTTATTAACTATAGTAACTGCTATAGCAATTAATATTATAGTAACTACTATAGTANAAGCTAGATTAGTATATAAACCTCAGCTTAAAAGTAGGGTAATAATAATAATATTATTATATATTAACTATAGTAACTGCTATAGCAATTAATATTATAGTAACTACTATAGTAATTAATAATACTAATAATAACAGTAATAGCCTGAGACCTACTTTTACTAATAAGGCATATGATTCTACAAATTCTAAAGATAGAAAAGTTTCTAATACTTCTAAAAGTAATATTGAGGTAAGTGTTAATAATTATAATATACCTAATAATTATAATAATTATAGTAATAATAATACTCCTGATGAATTTAATAATTATATTAGTAATAATTTAGTAAGTATTAGTGATAGTAGTAGTTATTTAGAATGTAATAATTTAGACTAAATAGAAGGTGGGATTATAAAAGTATAGCTTCTTTTTTAACTAGAGGTAATTATTATAGAATGGATTCTAGATATTGTATAAGTATATATAATTATATAATCAGCCGTCTTATTACTATAAAAACCTATAAATAGTAATTACATGTGGGCCTTCTTTCCTCATGCATCAATATTCATTTTAAATAAAACAACTTTTAGCCACTCATAGTACTAAGAAACAGCTAGCCCAATCTAAAAGGGTAGTACTAACTACTTGTTACTACTTATTTCGTAATACTCTCTATATAAATTATTACTATAAAGTTTTCTATTACTATAGAATTAAATATTAAAACTCAAAGTATAATTATCTATAATAATAAGTAATTTCATTACTATTTTAACTAGTTATAAGCTAGTATTTATATAAATACTATTACTAGATAAACTTTATAGTTAAATCTATATATAAAGTAAAGGGTTTAGATATTATTCTAAATATAGAGTAAAAGTAACTAAATAAATATAATAAGACTCAGCTTACTTTCATAAGTAAATAATCTTAATAGATTAATTAAATATAATTAATATATAAATAATACTTATATAAGTATAGATACTTCTAATATACATAGATAGCTTTTAAGACCTCTATAATTATATTACTATAATACTTTAAAGTATTTAGTAATTAATATTATAAGAGGATATTAATATCAAAGTATTATCTAATTAATATTTAGTTTCTAATATTACTAGCTTAATATAATAACTTGTGGGATAATTAGACAATTTTCTTTCAAATATCTATAAGTTACTTATTAACTATAATATTTCGAATAATTGTATTGGAACTTAGTCTAATATATTAATAGCTTTAATTATAGTAATTATAGTTAGATATTTCTATATTTATTCTATAATATTCTGTTTAAAAATAGCTCTATAGATTTCGAGGAGATTTCAATTCTATTATACAGATATAGATATAGAAAAACGATAGATTATAGAATGTTTAATTTTTAGTATTCTGTTTTATTCTATTTCTAAGAGGTTTATAAAGATTCTTAATCCTATAATTTTAGTAGTTATCTTTAGCTATATATATCAAGCTTTAGTTTTCATAAAGCTTTCCTAATTGTTATCATAAAGTCTTCTACGATTATAGGATTAAATGTTAGAACTAGGGGTATAATTATCTATAATAATGAGTAATTTCATTACTACTTTGATTAGTTATAAGTTAGTTTTAGTATAAATACTATTATTAAGTAAAGTTTATAGTTAAATCTATATATAGGGTGAAGAGCTAAGATATTATTCTAAGTATAAAGTAAAAGTAACTAAATAATAATAGATTAACTTATAATTAGGATTCTTTTTTAAATAACCCTATATTCTATTAAAAGTAATAAAATGTTTTTAGAAGGATTTGAAGACAATTAAAAATAAATAGTAATAGCTAGAGTAATATCTAGCCTAATTCTTGAGGTTAAATATAATAAAGCTCCTACTTCTTTTTAATATTCTGATACTTCTTCTTTTATAATATTATCCTTATTAATAAAGAATTTAGCTTTATTATCTATTGGAATATTAAAAGTATAAATATCCTTTGCATTAAACTTAATAAGAACTTTATTAGTATATTTAAACTGATTTATTTCTATATTTTTATTCTTATAGTTTATCATTAAATTATTACCTAAAAGAGTATTAAGTTCTCCTAAGTGTTAAGTTTTTATATTTCTTTTCAGACTATTATAAATATATTCTAAAGTAGTAGAATCATTAGTTCCAAATAGTATATTATTAATATAATATATTAAGATAGCTAAATATTTACTTTTATTAAGAGTAATATTAAGTATAAATATTCTTTTATTATAGGGAAATACTTTAAAACAAATCTTATATAAGATAGATTTAAAATATAAATACCAAAGTCTAGAGCTTTGTTTTAACCTATATAAAGCCTTATTTAATAAATAAATAAAAGGCTGATTCTTATAATTAGTACTATAAACTAGACTTTTAGAACCTTTATTATACATATAACTAGTAAGTAACTTAATATATATCTTTTTATCTACTTTTATATAAATAGATAGAATAGTAATATTATATTAAATTAAACTCTAACTATAATAAATAGATATAATCAATTTATATCTATAACCTTTAGGCTTATAAGTAGTATTAAAAGTTTCTAAATAATCAATATGAAAGTACTAGTTGAAGCTTTAAGTAATTTACTTAGTTTTATATATAAGATTACTAAGGTCCTAATTATTAGGTTTTATTTTATAAACCTATCTACCCCATAATATATTAATGTTATTCTATTTAATGAAATAAACTTTAAATAGTAGTCTAATAGTCTAAATTTCTATAGACTTAATAGATTTAACTCTTTTATTTATAGTTTAAATCTAGTTTTACTAAACTGAAAACTTATAACTCTTAAAACAATAAATAGCCTATCTAAAATATTAACTAATAATACATACTTAGTAATATGAAGATTACAATTTCTTTAATATATAAGTTATGATCATAATTATATTATTTATAATTAGTATAGAAGACTAAAGAAGAATGGCTTTTAACTATAAAAAGTATACTTTCTTTATATAAATACTATTCATAGTTTTTTCTTACTTCTAGATTTAAAGAAAGAATCTCTATAGATGTAATAGACTTTTTATTAAAGTTTTTAATACTATTTATAATCCTATTAGGATAAGCTATAAATAAACTACTTAGTTCCTTATTAGGAAAAAGACTTACATTATTAGTATTATTATTGACTCTATTAGGAAGAAGAGAGTAACTAGTATTTTTAGTAGAATTATAAACTCTATCAGACTTAATAATCATTAGACTCTAAGAAGAATTATTAAAATTAAATTAATTAGACTTATTCTATTTACTAAGTTGATTAGACCTAATAGTTATAATATTATTAAAAATAACTTTTAGATTAAGCTTCTTAGAATATTTATCTTTAACTTTATAAGAATAGATATTACTTTATACCTATATGTTAATAGTAAAACATTTCTTTTTATTCTTGAACTTATATAGAGTTTTAAATTCAATAGAAAAATAAAATATTCTATTATAAATATATATAGAAGCTAATATAACTAACCCTTAAGAATATAAAAGCAAACTAGAATTATAGAGAAGAATTCTAACCTTATTAATTATAGTTTTTGTAACCCTCTTAATTAAACTATTAAGCTTATAAGTATAAAGTAGTTTTATATTATAGATAGTACTATTATTAAGATAAATAATTTTAATTCTGTTATTAGAAACCTCAAAATTACTATTTATATTGACTTTTTTAATTCTCTTATTACTATTATTATTATTAGTTATATTAATAAACGTTTTCAAAAGTAAAAATAACTTCTTTAGAGCTTTTACTTCTTAATAACTTTCCCTAAATCAACCTACTATATTTATCTATAAATAAGATAAAGTATTTATAGTAGCTTAGTCTCTAGTAGAAAAAGTCTATATAAGTCTAAACTAATATAATTAAGATATTTAAACTTTTTCAAAATATTCAAGTTTCTATTCATTTTGTTAGTAAATTTAGTTCTAAGATAAGCTTTATAAATAAGTAATTTATCATTTCTAGAATACCTATAATTAATATAATTTATCATATTCTTAATTAACTAAATGATATTATTAATATACCTTATTCTCTCATACTATAGTTCTAAGTTATTAATATTAGTAATATTAATATAACAAACTAAATACTTAGGTTGAATAGGAGTTCTAAACTTATAAAAATTATGAACTTTAGTTCTTATAAGTAAGAGTTTATCCTACTTAATATAATATAGTATAAATATATTAGAAAGGATAGATAATATTCCAATTTAGTTAAGCTTAGACTAATTTAAAATATTAATACTTAGTTGTAAGATATAATAAATCTTATATAAAAGATATTTTATATTATTTAAGATAAGCTTTAAATTATTTTTATAGTTAAAATAATCTCTTTGGTATTTCCTTATTTAATAGCTAAAAGAGTTTGAGTTTTCTTGATCAAAAGCTTATAATCTTTAATTATATAAAGAGTAAATTTAATATTAATAAGAAATAAAATATCTTTAATCTATTTAATAGAATTCCTAATTTATTAAGTCTTTTAGAAATTAAAGTATTTAAAGTCGTTTTAATAAAAGCTTCTTGAAGAGAAGGTGAAATTAGAATTAAACTTTTAAACTTAATACCTTCTTCTGTATCTTCTTCTTCTTCTGTTTGTTTAATATCAGAATTAAATTATATAAGATGTTTAGTTATATTACTAGAGATTCTTTTAATTATTTCTTTTTAAGTTAAAACAATATTAACTCATTTTAAATTATTAGTTCTATCTTCTTTAACCTTACTTTTTAGAAAACTTAGGAAGACTCTTATCAACCTTAAACTCTATCTAAATAGGAGCTTTTTTAAAATAAAGATTAAAATAGTTTTCTTTCATATAATTAGTTTTGTTATAATAATTATGGAAAATACCTTTTTTCTTCTTCTAGGATTTCTTAATACCTTTAGGAGAAAGCTATTTAATACTTTTACTTTTAGAATTCTTCTTAATTATTAAATTAACTAAAGAAATCTAAGTTTTCTAAAATACGCCGGTAGCGTTGTCACTCAACAGGCACCCAGCCGGTATAAGTTAACATCGTGAGCATTACTATAGTAAGTTTAATACTTTAAAGCTACTACTAACTATTATAAGACTTATACTAGCTTCTAAATTAAAGCTAGGTTTAAACTAGTAGTTATACTACTAGGTCTTATTAACTATATTTACTTATAGAGATATATATAGACTATAATATATAACTAGGTATTTTCCTATTATAGAGATTATTTACTAGGTGTTATATAAAGCTACCTACTAGGCGGGGGGCTAAATACGTAAAACTCTAAATCTAAGTTTTCTTTCTAAATTTATCTAATAAATTAGAGAATAAGGAATTTAATTTATAAGACTTCCTAGTAAATTTAAAACTCAAAATAATTAAAACAATAAAATCTTTATAGCTTTTATTTAAACTATTTAAAATATAAATAATAATAAGTTTCTTAAATAGTTAAGATTTATTATAAGAAAGATTATTAATAAGTTGTTTTATCTTATTTAGATATTCTTCTATAGATTTAAAGTTATGATGAATAGTATTAAACGAAGTTTTATAAATAAGAAACTTATTAGAAGAACTAATTAGTTTATTTAATCCTTTTAAATAATTAAATATATAAAAAGTATTAGTATTACTTTTCATCATTCTTAAAGGACTATCTTTAAAATTTAATCATATGTAATTAGGAATTCTATTATGCTTATTAGTATTAACTTTAGTGATAGGTTTAATTAGATTTATGAAAACATCTTTATTAATAAGTAAAGCTTTTATATAAATAGATTAAATACTATAGTTTTAAATCTCTTTTAGTTCAAAAGTAAAATAGGACTTAGAGTTACTTATATTCTTAAATAATACCTTAATAGAATAAAATAGTTATTCAATGAAGAATTAATCTAAATTTCAAAGTAGAATTAAAATACTAAGAGTCTAATTCTAATAAACGATTATTAATTAGAAACTCAACAAGAGTATACCTTAACAGTTAATTAATAAATTAATAATCCTGTGATTGATAATAATGTAAAGTTTAAATCTCATAAGAGATACCTTTTATAAAGGTAAGAAACGTTAGAAATAACTTGAAGCTTTAATTTATAAAAGTTATAATAGGCTTAAGATTCTAATTTATAAAAAATAATTTTAATAGACTTAAGAGCTAGTTTATGAAAAGTCTTAATAGACCTAAGAACTAATTTATATAAAGTCTTAGTAGACTTAAAATATAGGAGATCTTTGGTTTCTATTATTTAACTATTTTTTTAGTAACCTAATAGTAAGTCTACTATTCTAATTGATATAATCTCTTTATAGATTCATTTAGTATTAAATTAATTAATTAATAAGGGTAGTTAATTAGTTATTTGAGATACGTATCAAGAAGATAAGCTAAAAAGCCTTATAAAAGTAGTTAAAAGAAGTTTTATATAAATAGATAGGTATAGAAAGGCTTTAGGTTAGTTAATATAATTTATAATATAATCTGAATCAATATTGATAAGGATATAGATATCAATATTAATAATAGATATAAATAGGCATATACTATAAAGAGAGGAGTTAATATAAAACTAGGCTTATAACCTATTAAATTAGTAATACATAACTAGTAAAACGTTAAGGGGAATTAATAACTCTCAATTATTAAAAGATAAGTTATTTAGAGCAGTATCTAAAAATAATATTGATATTAATATAAGTAGTAATAATAATAGGAAGTTCGGATTCTATAGGAAGTAGGGAACTTTATAGTATCAATATCTAAATAGAGTTTATTTTCAGAAAGATTAACCTTACGTTATATAGAACTTTCGGCTCTATTATACTTAAGCTACTAAGTAGTCTATTTACTAAGTATTCTAATATTATAGTTTAATCAATTTAGAATATAAATAATTTACGTAGTATAACCTTAACTCTGATAATTGATTTCTATAATAAATAGAAAACATAAAGCTATAAGAATAATAGAGAATACTCAAGCCCTTGAATACCTAAAACTGATTATTAGGATAAATATGAGTAATAGCTAAATAGCTAGAATTCTAACAATATCTATAACCTTAATATTCTTATTATGAATTGAAATCTACTTACCCCTAAGATAAAGCTTTATACTACTAATATAAAGGTTCTCTACTACTAATATAAATGAAATTATAATTTTTATATAAATATAGTAAGATTCAACCTACTCTTATTAATAAAGAATATTTAGATATTAATTAAATATAACTAATATATAATTAATACTTCTATATATATAAATACTCCTAGCATAACTATATAGCTTTAAAGATTTCTAACATTATATTACTATAATATTCTAAAATATCTAATAATTAGTATTATAATAATATGTTAATATTAAAACATTATCTAATTAATATCTAGTCTCCAGTATTGTTAACTTAATATAATAGATTATGAATTAATTAAATAATACCTTTTAAATATCTATAGGCTACTTATTAATTATTATATTTTAAATAATTCTATTACAACCTATTCTAATAAAGTAATACTTCAAATTGTAGGAATTATAACTAGATATTTTTATACTTGTTCTATAATATTCTTCTTACAAGTAGCTATATAAACCTTAAAGAAGGTTTAATTCTATGATAAAAGATATAGAATAGTAATAGATTATAAACTATTTATTATAGAAAACTAATTGTTAGAGTTAAGGTTCTACTAGCTTAATTATTTATATTCCTAAATTAATCAAACTAAAATATTAGAACATCTAGTAAATAGACTACTTTTTAGCCTAAGTATAATAGAGCTAAATCCTTTATATAATGTGAAATTAACCTTTCTGAAAATAGACTCTATTTGGATATTAATACTACGAAGTTCTCTACTTCTTATAGAACTTGAACTTCCTATTATTATTACTATTTATGTTAATATTAGTACTATTTTCAGATATTACTCTAAATAACCTACCCTTTAATAATTAAGAATTATTGATTTCCTTTAACCTTCTACTAATTACCTATTACTAATTTAACATTTATTATTAAGAAGATTTATGTAAGATAAATATACTAATTATAGCTATAAGAAGTTTAGCTTTAAATTGACTAGAGGCTAATTATAGGAATTAGTAGGGGAGTAAGTAGGCTGAAGTTATACTTCAGGAGGTAATATATCTACTAATAGTTATAGTAGAAAGCAAGCTATTAGCCTGTCTCTTTATAAGATATAAATAAGAGATTTAACTAGTATTATTCAAAAGACTTTACCTATAAGTAAAGTCCTTAAAGTAAGAAAGATATATTAAGAATAATTTACTTAAGAAGTAGAATTTATATTAATTAAACCTTAATTTTTAATACTATTTCTATCAATATCATACTTATTTAAACCATTTAAAATAGAACTTTATATAGTATATTTAGCTATATAGTTATATACATTATACACTAGATTATATCCCCTAGTTATATATAACATTATCTTTTGAAAGAAATAAAAGTGAACCCTTTCACTTCATATAGAGAACATTTAGCATCTATCTAAGACCTATATTCTAACCTACCCTATACTAATAGCTATAGCTATAGTCACTTTAAGTCTTCGAATCGTCACTTTATATTACCTATATATTTCTAAGTTAAAGCTAGGTCTAAACTCAATATTACACTACTGAATTCGTTTCACTATATTTACCAATAGAGATACATATAAACTATAATATATTACTAGGTTTTCTTTCTATTATAGAGATTTTATACTAAGTATTATATAAAGCTACCTACTAAGTAGAAGGCTAAATATGTAACATATTATGAAAAAAGAAAGTATATAACTATTGATATAAAAGAAAAACATAATATACTTTTCATATTAATAATATAGTTCTTTTATAAGAAATTTAGAATTGAAATACTTCAGACTTACTTCTATATAATATTACTAGAATAAAAGAAACTTTTAAAAGCTATATAACTTTCATTAAAATAGTAAATCTTATTTAGTATTTAATAGCTTAATGATATCTCTACATCAATAACATCATCAAGTACTACATATATATAAGTATGAACTATATAATGTTAAAGTAACTTAAAATCAAAGTAATTAATAACTAGTATAAACGTCCAAAATAATATACCTATTAAAATAACTATATAAATCTTATTGTTATCTTATAACCATTAATATCTATGGATAACTAGTTAAACTTTAAGTTTAAAAGAATACTTATACTTATTAAACTTTTGAATATACGCCTAGTCATATTTTAAAATCTTTCAATGTCTCATAAAAACCCTATCAGTTTTACTCTAGGAATATTTATTATTATAATCTTGAAGATATATCTATCTTATTACTACTATAAGTTTGATATATAGCTAAATAAGTATTATGAAGTAAAATATAATAATAATAATAATAGTTTCTATTATCAAACTCCTAGAATAAAAATATCTATTCCTTTATGTTTCAAATAATCTCTAATATCTAACTTACCTTATGGCTAAAGCTTATAATTGAAACTTATAATATTTATAATTTAGAGTTTTTAAAAAGATTAAACCTCTGAACCCTTTTCTATTTAATTACATAAACTACTCTATAGCTATAAGTAAAAGTATTTTAAAATATCCTAAAATAACTAAAACCTACTAATTGAAAAAGTAACTTCAAATAGATATCTCTTAATTATCCTAACATAATACTTTATCTATTTTTTATACTTAGCTTTCTCTAGAAATACTTAGGTTTCTCGCCGCCCTATAATCTTATTTATATACGTACAATTAAAAAAGAATAGAATATATAACTTTGAAAGAATTATTAATATACACTTTGTATTTATAGGTCTAGAAGATATTTTATCAGACTGAGAAGTAACTCTTATATAAATATAAAACTTTAAACTAATATAATTATCTCTTATCTTAATATAAACTACCTTATTAAACCTTTTATTTAAGTATAAGTAAATAATTAAACTAATTTTCAATATTTCTATCATATCCATTTAGATCTATTAATGATAAAGACCTTCATTAGAGCTGAACTATTTCAAGTTATCTTATAACAAAACTAAATTTCTATTAAAAGAGTATTTCGTTAAATATATTATAAGTCGTTATAGTATTAGTTTCACATATATTTTATACCTATATTTAGTTGGTAAGAATATAGCTAGATAAGAAACTCATAAAATATATCTTTTAAAATAAGTTAGCTAGTTACTCTTTAGTTTTATATCTATAGTACAAATAAAGTATTTATAGTAATAAGTATAAAAGTCAATCAAATCTAGCCTCTTAATATTATCTCTTTCAATTATTTTGGTAAGACTTCTAATATAATACCCGCTAGCCTGAAAGATAGATTAATATTAAGTTTTAAAGAAATACTATAACTTATAAAACTTCAGGCTAGAATCTATAAAGTTGTCCTTCCTTTTACTTTATAAGTTTTATATAAACTTTAATAACTATTATAATATACTTAGTAATTCTATTTCAACCCTAGATATATCAATTGAATAGCTTAAAATGTATTTTTAAAAGACAAAATACGTATTTAACTTCTTATACCTCGGGACCTTTTCATTATACTAAGAAACCTTAATATCAATACTATGCTAATATCCAAGAAATATAATAAAACTCTTATATACTCTTATTATAACAATTTTAGTATAATTAATAAAATATTTGTCTTGAAAATAATTAGTAATTTATTTATATATATTAAGAATAAATTATAATTACTATAACTCTAGTAATAACAGTAGAAATTAAAAGTAACATATTTTCTAGAAGTAGCATATAAGATAATCTTATATTCTATATAGTCAATGTTTCACTTTACCTTACTAATACTATCAATCTTATATATCTCCTAAGTAAACTAATGATTATTGTATTTTAAATAATTAGTAGTAATATAAATACTTTATATAGTTGAGATTAAGGAATTGAGAAACTCTCTATTAAGATACTTCAACTACTAATACCAGAACTATTCGTTACCTTTTAAGACTTTTTGAATTATATTTATAATATATTACTAATAGTAGTAATATCTAAGAAAAAGCTTATACCATAATGATTAGATTATTAATATAATTACTCTTTCATAAAATATGTAATACCTAAAAGCTTACTAGCTATATTAGACACTACTAATTATCCATTCAGAGTAATTACTCTTCTAGAATTAAGATTTATATTTCAGCTTAATATCTTACAAGTAGTCTTATTTTTATAATTACTAAAAGAAGATGAAATTTAAAATGAATATAATATAAAGTTAATATTATAGAAGTATGGTGTGGTGTGTTATATATTTAGCTTCCTACTTAGCGCGTAGTCTTATATAATACTTAGTATAGAATCTCTATAATAAAAAGGAAACCTAGTAGTATGCTATAGCTTATATATATTTCCATAGGTAAATATAATAGAAAGGACTTAATAGTATACTATTTAATTTAAACCTAGTTTTAATTTAGAAATTAGTACAAACTGCGTGATAGTTTCTATAGTAATAGCTTTGAAGTATTAAACTTACTGTAGTAGTACTTGTAATGTTAACCTATACTAACTAGAATACTATTAGTATACTTTGATAATATTAGCCTTATAGATAAATAAGAGTAATAAGTTAGCTATAGACTAAATTTCTCTTCATCTTTAGAATATAGGTTAATAGCTATTTTTAATATTTTTAAGTTAATAGCTATTTGTAATAATACTACTACTACTAATAATAATAATGATAAGAATACTATTACTATACTTAACCCTTATAATTTTAATATAAATGTCGATTTTATTAAGGCTATTTATAATTATAAGGATTGTAGCTATTTTTATAATTATTTAAATAAATTAGTATTATACAAAGGCGACTTTATCATTCTTTCCAATTTTCTTAAAGTAGTTATACTTAGATTTGGTTTTGAAATATTACTAGTAGGTAAAACTATTAGTATAACTAAGAAGTATAAAATTGAAAGAATAAAAAAGAATCTAGTGTTTAAAAGTAGGATATTTAGTAATAATTCTAAATATTTTAAGTATATATTAGAAGTAATTTATTAAGTATTATTCTGAAAAAGTATATATATTGAAATCTATTATAATTATTAGCTAATAGTTAGAAAGACTTAAGATAGTATTATTATATTAAATAACTTAAAGTTGACAATAGTATATCATTATATACTATTAATATAATATTATTACGATTTGAAGACTAAAAATAACTATAGCTATAGTAGTTAGTATAGGGTGAATTAAACTTTAAGTTCTAGCTAGGTGCTAAATATTCTCTATGCGAAGCGAAAGGCTTATATTATAGAAGTATAACTTAAGTTCTTTATTTTGGAAGGTTATAATAGAAATCTCAGTACTATTAAAGTTTATACTTAAGATATATTATATATTATACTAAGTATGGTATTAATATGAGCTTTTTAAAATATCATTAAATACTTTATACTTTGGAAAATATGAACTAAAATACTTAAGTTAAATATAAAAACATCTTAGACAGAATATTACTAAAATCCCTCTTTATGATATACTTACCATATAGTATTATAGCTACTTTAAATAAAAGACTACTTATATAATTACTATTGGTTCATAGTTAGTAAATATTGTAATCGATCGACTATGTGAGTAGTTTTAACCAGTTATTTCTATTTATAATACCTATATCTACATTATAGTATATATAAATATACTATATACTATAAGGATGAGTCTATATAATAATCCTATTACTTATTAGTCTCAATAAATATGTTAATTACTTAGTTACTTACTACTATAGGTTTAACTATTTTGGTACCATGTTAAACCTAATTTCATTAAGGCTTTCTTTTATATCTAAAGTATATTAAATATTAAGACTAGTATAAATATAGAAATAGTATTAAATATAACAATAGTATAAAGATAGAAATAGTAAATATATAAAAATAGTATAAAATATAAAAGTAGTATAAAATTACTTCTAGCTATATGAACCTTTTCAGTTAGACTAAGAATTATAAGAATATTATAAATAGTACTTTCTGATATAAATATATTTCATATTGAATATTATATCAAGTAATTTAGCTTTTTACTATAATATACTTCTTTCTTACTCTTTTATTCTTTCTTTATTACTTTCTATATCTCTTTTTACTTTTATCTTTTCTTCTTATTACTTTTAATACCTTTTATAACTTATCTTTCTATTTATCTTATTAGTTTACTTATTATAGTAAGTTTCTCTAAAGCTTGATTATTAGACATCTTAATTATACTATCTTTAAAATTATCTTTACTATTAATCTATTAAACCTTAAGGATCTTCTTTTATGTATGTAATTATCTAAGTATTATAATATTAATAATAAAATACTTCTTTTTTATAATATTAAGTTAAATAAGATATTTATAGAAAAGATAGAAGTTAGTATAAATTAGT
Source organism: Colletotrichum spinosum (assembly GCA_004366825.1). Lineage (NCBI taxonomy): Eukaryota > Fungi > Ascomycota > Sordariomycetes > Glomerellales > Glomerellaceae > Colletotrichum > Colletotrichum spinosum. The sequence goes on from QAPG01000610.1 coordinate 13,998, forward strand.
ATTAGTATCATTAGTACTTCTAAATATTTAATTATTTACCTCAAGGTAGTTGATATAATATATTTCATATTAATTTCTATTATTGTGTTAAAGACTTTAGAGGCTAACATATTTTATATAACTCTTTTGCGATAAATAAATAATATAGTATATAGTCTGAATATAGGTTGTTGAAAAGTATGATCTATTTAAACTAGAGTAAAGCGTTTAAATATATATAAATAGAGCGGTTAAGCCTTATATAAGCCGGTATAGTTATATAGCAGCCTTAGTACTATACTTATTCTTATACATCCCCCTAGTAGTAGAACCACTAGAGATACCCTTAAATCCTAAGTAATGTGTTATTATAACTAAAATAGGATAAATAATTTTCAAAATAATCCTTTAGGTATTTAAATAAAAGAAATTATTTATTATAATAAACTTATTATGATTTATAGTATATTTAACTATTTTTGTGGGTATTAGTAGGAGCGTTTAGCTAGCTATTTCTAAAATTAATAATTGTCTCTTATTTTGATATGCTGAAATAATTCTCTTATTATGTTTTATTACTATTTTCTTCTTTTTACTTATACTAATATTTTTAATAGTTGCCTTCTTATATTTATAAGCAGTATATTTATTAATATAGATCTTATATATTAAACTTTAAATAGAATAATATATATTAGTTATTACTTATATTTTAACTATAGGATAAACCTAGTAAAGTTAAAAAAGAAGCTATTAAAACTAAAATATTATATACTATTACAGCTAATTTATTATTACGTTTTAATCTAACGTCTTTATTAAATAAACTTATTCTAGTTTTCACCTAATTTATTAATAAACTTAATGGGATACTTTTTAATCCTAGCTTAAAAGGTAGTAGAAAATCGGATTTTAAAGTTATATTAGCTATTTTTTATCTTCATTTAAGTGTTATTCATAAGAATATTTAGATTCAAAATACCTTCTTGTAGTCTTTTTAAGAGGCTTATTTTATTTAGTACTTTTTAACTTTCTTTATCTTATATAACTTTATTAATAACTACTATTTTCCCCTTATTCTTCTTACTATTAATACTTTTATTAACCTTAGTATTTTTATTTATAACTGAGCTATTATTAAAATTCAAATGTAAATTGTTAAAATTAATAGTTTTTTTTTGTCTTCTTCTAGTTTGAATAGTAAGTATTAGTATAAAGCTGAAGTATTATATCTTAAGGTTTTTATTTATTTTTATTTTACTAAATTTCCTAATACTTAAGAATATTTATTACTATTTCTACTATTTGAAGTTTTTAATATACTAAAGTTAAATAATTATATTAAAAGGTTAACTCTTATTTTAAAAAAGTCTACTATTTTTAATAGCTTGAAATATTCTCATAGTTATTTTATAAAAATTCCTATTCTTAAGTTCCTTTCTAAAAATAAAAAAGATAATTCAACTAGTAACTTTATAGCTAGAAATTAGGAGGAGGAACTTGTATCTATTATAAATAAAAAGGAGGATAATAAGGATAATATTAATAAACTATTTAAACCTCCTAAGAAGTATATTAAAATAGCTTTAAAGTCTATAAGAGGGTTTATACAAATTAGAAATCAAGGGATTTTATTTAAAATAAATAATCTTAAGTACTAACTTAAACATATTAAGTATTAACTAGTTAAATTAAGTAAGAAGTCTATCATAAAAAAGATTCTTATAAAATCTATTCTATTTAAAAGAAATAATTCAAATAAGACTACTAATAAGTATAAAAATTATCTTCTTTAAATAAAAATAATTAGTAATATTTAACTAGTTTAAATTATTCCTTATATTATTTACTACTTAAGTTTTACTCTCTCGTATAGAAATTATCTTTATATTATTAGTATTACAAGTAAAAATTTACTTTCTATTTATTACTATTAGTATAAGTTTAAGTTAAAAAGATATTATATTCTAGTTTCTAATAAAACCTATAAGGTATTTAAAAAGTATCTTAATACTATTTAAATCTTAAATAATAATAAAATAAGTAATCTAGCTTAAAATTAAAATTTCAGTCCTAAATCCGACTTTTTATAGTTGAAAAATAAGAAAGTTAGTAATATAAAGAAATTATTCTAAATTACATTCTATTCTTAGAAATAGAAAGAGTTTAAATTAGCTTTCTTTTAAAATAGAAATATTTCTAACTTTACTATTAGAATTCTAATTATTATATAACTTACTATTACTTAACTATTTTAAATATTACTACTTATTTAACTTCTTATTACTAATTCTATCTCTAGAATTTTAATTACTTTAATTAAATCTCCTATTAACTAAAGTTCTATATTTTAAATAATTCTTAGTAATTTTAAAAGTTAGAATTTTAACTTTAGTATTCTAGTAATTAGATATAATAGGTTCCCCCTATCTTTTAAATACATTTTAATATTAACTCGTTTTTTTAGAAAATATAATTAATTTTCTATACTTTTATTAATTTACTTTTATATACTAATTACTACTTATCACCTTCCTATTTAGAATTTTAAATTTAAATAGTCTATTTTAAATTAAATATAAGTTTAAATAGAAAGCTTTATTCTTTATAAATAACTTAAAGAGTTCTACTACCTATTAACTTTCTATATAAATATAGCTAAAACGCTTTATTAAATAGTTAAACTTTAGAAATCTAAATTACTTCTATAGATTATTTAAATAGTTAGGAATAATTCTAAGAAGCTTATTAATCTATTTCAACTAATTTTAGAAGTATTACTTATAGATCTTTAAAGTTGAAAAGTATTTTGAATTATTTAGATTTTACCTAAGTTAAATTCTTTATAAGTCTATTTATTAGTATTAGATCTATAAGCATATAGATAATTTTAAAGCTATTATTTAAATATTCTTAATATAATTATATTTATTAAATATCTATATGTTATAATCTAGTAGATAGGTATTTACTATGTAAAATTATTAGTCTAATAGTGTAATAGGTATTATAAGAGATTTTCTAAATATCTCTAAAGTTAAACTTAATATTTTTAAAATCGTATTTTTAATACTATAGTTATTTCTAAGATATATTTAAAGTTAAAAAGTTCTACTTTAATTATTAATATTATAATAATATTCTGTTAAATAGCTTTCTATTAGATTAATCTTCTAAATAAAGAGATAATATAATTATAATTTAATTTTTAAGTTTCTTTATAATTTATAAAAGAAGTATCTCTAGTAATAAGGAGTATTTAAAATATCTTATTAATACTTCTTAAGATTCTNTTAAATAGCTTTCTATTAGATTAATCTTCTAAATAAAGAGATAATATAATTATAATTTAATTTTTAAGTTTCTTTATAATTTATAAAAGAAGTATCTCTAGTAATAAGGAGTATTTAAAATATCTTATTAATACTTCTTAAGATTCTAAACTATAGTATTAAAAGTCTTATTTTATAGAAATATTAAATTATATAGTTTACTATACTTTAGTATACTTAAGAAGGATTTATAAAATATCTTAAGAACTAAGAATATATAAATAAGACAT
>QAPG01000611.1:0-17157 GCA_004366825.1 Colletotrichum spinosum
AAAAGTTAATTTAATACTTTATACTTTAATTATAATATAACTAGATATCTTATTTATATATTCTTAACTCTCAAAATACCTTATAAGTCCTCCTTAAATATATTAAAATATAATTAACTATATAATTTAATACTTCTATAAGATGAAATTCTTAATACTATAATTTAGAAGTTTAGGGGGTATTAATAAGATACTTTAAATACTCCCAATTACTAGAAATACATCTTTAATAAATTATAATAAAACTCAAAAATTAAATTATAATTATACTATATCTTTATTTAGAAAGTTAATCTAATAGAAAGCTACTTAATAAAATACTATTATAATATTAATAATTAGAATAAAACTTTTTAACTTTAAATATATTTTAAAAGAAACTATAATATTAAAAGGGCAATTTTAAAATATCAAATCTAACTTTAGAGATATTTAGAAACTCTATTATAATAACTATTAAAATATTAAACTAATAATTTCAAATAATAACTACCTATCTACCAGACTATAATATATAAATAGTTAAGAAATATAACTATATTAAGAATATTCAAATAGTAATTTTCAAGTTATCTATATATCTATAAATCTAATATTAATAAATAGACTTATAAAGAATTTAACTTAAGTGAAATTTAAATAATTTAAAATACTTCTTAACTTTATAAATCTGTAAGTAATATCTTCAGGACTAATTAAAATAAACTAATAAACCTCTTAATACTATTCCTAACTATTTAAATAATACATATAAGTAATCTAGATTCTTAAAATTCAACTATTTAATAAAAAGTCTTAATTATATTTATATACAAAATCAAAAAGCAGTAGAACTCCTTAAGTCATTTATAAAAAATAAAGCTTTCTATTTAAACTTATATCTAATTTAAAATAGATTATTTAAATTTAAAATTCTAAATAAAAGAATACGAAATAGTAATTAATATATAAAACTCAACTTAAAGAAATATAGAAAGTTAATTATATCTTCTAAAAAAAGAACTAATATTAAAACCTATTTAAAGAATAGGGGGAATTTATTATATCTAGTTACTAAAATACTAAAGCTAAGATTCTAACTTCTAGAATTATTAAAAACTACTTAAAATATAAAGCTTTAATTAATAAGAAACCTAGTTGAAATAATTAAAACTCTAGAAATAGAACTAATAATAAGAGGTTAGGTAAATAGTAATACTTAAGATAATTAAGTAATAATAAGTCAAATAATAATTAGAATTCTAATAACAGAATTAGAAATACTTCTATTCTTAAAAAGAGGTAATTTAAGTTCTTTTTATTATGACAACTAGAATACAATTTAGAATAACTTTTTTATATTACTAACTTCCTTATTCTTTAATTATAAGAAATCAAATTTAAAATTAAGATTTCAATTTTAAATTATATTATATATTATATTATTATCTGGAATCTAAATAATATTAAAGTCCTTCTTAAATACTTTATAAGTTTTATTAGAAATTAAAATATAATATCCTTTTAATTTAAACTTATATTAATAGGAATAAATAGAAAGTAAATCTTTATCTTTATTACTAATAAGATAGAAATAGCTTCTATAGGAGAAAATAAAACTTAAGTAGTAAATAATATAGAAAATAATTTAAATTAGTTAAATATTATTAATTATTTCTATTTAAAGAAAGTAATCTTCATACTCCTTAGTAATCTTATTTCAATTACTTCTTTAAATAGAATAAAGTTTATAAGAATTCTCTTTATAGTAGACTTCTTATTTAACTTAATTAGTTAATATCTAGTATTTTTAAATTAATACTTAAAATTGTTTATTTTAAATAAGATCTTTTAATTTCTAATTTGAATAGACTTCCCTATAGACTTTAAAACTATCTTAATATACTTCTTAAGAGGTTTAAATAATTTTTTAATATTATTCTTATTATTTTCCTCTTTATTTATAATCGATTTAAATTCTTCTTCTTAATCTTTAGCTATAAGGTTACTAATTAAATTATCCTCTTTATTTTTTGAAAGTAGTTTAAATATAAGAATCTTTCTAAAATAACTATAGAAATATTTCAAATCATTAAAAGTAGTAGACTTCTTTAAAATAAAAGCTAACTTTGTAATAAAATTATTTAACTTTAATATATTAAGAACTTTAAATAGTAGAAATAGTAGTAAGTATTCTTAAAGATTAGGAAATATAGTAATATAAAGATAAATAAAAACCTTAAGATATAATATTTTAACTTTATATTAATACTTACTATTTAAACTAAAAGAAGGTAAATAAGAACTATTAATTTCAGTAATTCATATTCAAATCTTAATAATAGCTTAATTATAAATAGAAATACTAAAATTAATGAAAATATCAATAGTAAGAAAAATAAAGGGAAAATAGTAACTATTAATAAAATTATATAAAACAAAAAAAGTTAAAATATACTAAATAAAATAAACCTTTTAAAGAAACTAAGAGAAGACATTTTAAATCCAAGAGTTCTTATTATTAATATTTAAATAAAAATAAAAGATAGTTAATATAACCTTACAATCTAATTTTCTACTACCTTCTAAATTAAGGTTAGAAAGTATCCCCTTAAGTTTATTAATAAACTAAGTAAAAACTAGAATAAGTTCATTTAATAAAAAGGTTAGATTAAGATATAATAACAAATCAGCTGTAATATTATATAACGCCTCAGCTTTAATAACTTCTTTTTTAACTTTAATAGGTTTATCTTATAGTTATAATATTAATAATAACTAATATATATTATTTCATTTAGAAATCAATATATAGACTCCATATTAATAAATATACTACTTATAAGTATAAAAAAGCGACTATTAAAAATATTTATATAAATAAAGAAAAAGAAAATAATAACAGAAAATAATAAGGGGATTATTTCAACATATTAAAATAAGAGATAATTATTAACTTTAGAAAGAACTAACTAAATACTCCTATTAATACTAATAAATATGCCTAAATATATAATAGATTATAATAGGTTTATTATAATAAATAATTTCTTTTATTCAAACACTCAAAAGATTATTTTAAATACTATTTACCTTACTTTATATATAATAATATATTACTTAAAATTTAAAAATATATCTAATAGCTCTACTACTATAGGAGTATATAAGAATAAGTATAACACTAAAACTATTATATAACTATACTAGTTTATATAAAACCTAATTGCTCTATTTATATATATTTAAACGCTTCATTCTAGTTTGAATAGACTATACCTTTCAAAAACCTACATTCAGACTATATACTATATTATTCATTTATCATAATAGAGGTATTACTAAAAGTATATTAAATATACCTTAAAGGGGCTCTTACTAAAAATTATTATTATAGTATACTATAGTAATATTGTTAGTATAAGTATTATATATAAAGTATTACTAAAAGCATGCTAAAGATATTTTAAGAAGATTCTTACTAGAAATTAATACTAAAATACGCCTAATTAAGAGTTAATATTCTATATAATTAATATTATTAGGATATATACTAGTATCTTACTATTAGAAAGCTTTAAAAAGCTTTAGTATAATAGGATAAGGTTAGACGTCTCAATCTTTATTTAAAGATTTATCCTAATACGTTTAATTTACTATTAGATATCTTAGAATTTAATCAACTATAAGATAAAGTTAGATACTTTAGTTTCTACCTAAAGAGCTTTTCTCATACATTTAACTATTATTTTAACTATTATTCTATTATTTGGATTATTATTCAAATTACTAAATAGTTAGTAACTAGCTAGTAAAACTATTTAGAAGTAGCTATATAGTATTTATTTATGAGTCTTAAGGACTAAGCTTTATAAAAAAGAGGATAATTATAAATATATATATCTTATAGCTTATATAGAAAGCTAGGATAGTTAGAATTATATTATATATTATATAATATAGTAGTCTAAAATTACAATAAGATAAAAGCCTTCTTATAATTACTATTAGTTAACCTATTAAGTTGAAGTCTTATAACTTATAGAGACTTACTTTTTACTATTATACTTTCTCTCGCTAGGCTTTTAGTTATAAACCTTTATATATAATTTAACCTTAAGATAATAGAAGAAGGTAAAATTATAAGGCTTTAAAGCTTCTAAATTAGGAATACTTAAAGCTTTGTAAATTACTAACTATTTAATATAGAATTTTAGTAGGAATATATAGCCTTTATATTAAAATATGTGAAATATACTATATAACTATAATTCTTATAAGATAGGATTAGTTAATAAGTAGTAAATAAATATTATAAAATTAGCTTATATAGAGTCTAGTAATAGTATATAGTAGTAGTTATACTACTAGGTCTATAGGCTATATAATAGCTTTATTATAACCTACTAGATTCTATATATATTAGAAGCTTCTAATTATAGCGTATAGCTGTCTTAGATTATTATTAGCTAATTCTTAACTTTATATAAAATAGTACCCTTATAAAAGAGGCTATATAGGTAACTAGGGGGCTTTAAGTAATCCTTATAGTTAAGAATAGTTTCAGGAACTAATAGCATAAGGGTTACTATAAGTTTACTATAAAATAGCTAGGTTGATATTATCTCTATAAAGGAAGACTATTGTTTAAGAATGCGTGTAAGTACTACTGTAGTAGCTGCTATTGCTTCTAATAGTATAGCTATTAAGGTTATAGTAATATAGCCTGCTATATTACTTAGCTCGCTAGTAGCTATAGGGGTTAATTGTAATGGTATAGCTCTTGCTATATGCTTACTAGTAGCTTCTGAGGTTTCTTCGTTAGGTATAATTGTTTTAATATAGCTATAGATACTACTATAGATACTATACGTTCAGATGTCGCGTATTTAGATATAGCTGTTTTTAGTGCGGATACTAAGCGTTTGGTAACTATTTGTTGTAATAGAGCTATTATTAGATCCCAGCCTTACCCCTCTAAGAGGTAGAAGTTGAAGAATTATAAGGATTTATAGTAAAGGAAGGTATAATAGTAGAAGGTAGGTCTCTATAAGTTATAAGACTTTAACTTAGTAGGCTAACTAGTAGTAGTTATAAGAAGGCTTTTATTCTATAGTAGCTTTAAGCTACTATATGGTATAATATATAATAATCCTAACTATCTTAGCTCTCTATATGAGCTATAAAGTATATATCCTTATATAATCCTCTTATATAGAAATCAAATACTACTATTAAAATACTAGCTTTATTAACTATATCATAATTATAATAAGATTAGAAATTACTAATATCATAGTATAATTATTAAACTTTAACTTAGATTCCTGAGATAGCTATTGTATAAAAACTGAATTCATAGCATAATACCTTAATAAAATACAAACCCTCTATCGTAAGCTTAACTATAAAACTACTAATCTATTCAATAATCTTATTATAACTTTACATACTAATTAGTTAAATAATATTAATAATTAAAAGAACTGTTAAATACATATTATATATCTCTTTAGAAATCTAATCAAAATAGATTAATATATTAAATACGATTACTACTTCAATAATTGAGATAGAACTTTTGCTACTATACTAAACTACTTAAAAGACTATCTTTACTAGCTACTTTGTAACTATACTCGAAATAAACCTAACAATAGATACATCTGATAGAAATAAAATATATAAACTTTACTTAGCTATCTAAATCTAATATCACAACTTAATAATATACTTCATAGATATCTAAATAGTAAAGTTATATATACACCTATAATATAGATATATTAATAATTACTAAGTATAATAAAAAGCTTGATAGAAACATTTTAACATTCGGTATATACTTTCAATAGACGTCATAAGTAGTAGCCTTATAAAGCTTATCTAGAACTACTAGTTTAGTATTTTTATTACTTGAAATAATATAATGATCTAGTTAACTTACTACCACATTATAATAAAAAGAAAACTTTTCAAACATTTCTTATATTTGAAACTTATAATAAAACCTTAAAGTATTCATGAAGACCTATAGATCTTAAGCTATAATAATAATAAAGCTACATAGAAAACTTAGAAATACTAGAAATACTGAGATACCTACAATACTTTCTAACTAGTAAGAAATATGTAAGTAGCTTATAAATAATACTATTCTTTCTAGTATAAAAAGAAAAGTTTAATAAAGATCATAGGGCTATGGATAAGCTTTGTATAGAATATAAATAGAAAGTATTACTAGTATTTGTAAAGAAGCTGACTTATAGGTAGAACCTTTAGAATTTAAAGAATATCCTAAGAATAATATACTTCAGAGATAGATTTTATACCAGTTAAACCCTAGATATTGGCACTATTGTTATAGCTTTCATACTATTTAAACTACTTATAATAAACCTTTGCGTAATATATATAGCTATATTAACTTAGATGTAATATATACTGGACTTTGCCTCCTAATCTATATATAATAAATATTAATATATGTGTTACGTAAGGTTTTACTTTAAAAACTTAAACTAGAATAAGGTTTATAAGAATATGGCTAGTATCTAGAGCTTTACTAATGTCAATCCTACTTCTTAGATATATTAATCTTTATATATTTCTCTAATCTTAAGGGCTTTATTTATAGATGAGCCTTTTTAAATAATATCAGTAAAAGCTTTCATTTATATCTTAGAAGAAGTAATATCTATAGCTTTATTATTCTTATTTAACTTTTATATTTATAATAAGAAGACAAATATAGCCAATACTTTATTACAATAGTCTATATTAATTTTAAAGTATTTGAAGTGTTCTCATTTCCTAATCCCTTTGATTTATAAGTCAATTTAATTATCATACTAACTCAGAACTTATAGCTTCTAATTAGTAATTAAGAACCTTTTAAGGACTTTAAAATAATAAGGATTAGCTTGAATTTCCTTTTCTAATATACTTTTAAGTAGTTCAACTCATTTATTATATTAATCAAAATAATAGGAGTATTATACTGGTAATTTCAAAAGAGCTTTATGAGATCATTAACTATGACGCTTGCTGCAAATGAAAGTTCGATCTTAGAATACTTCTATTAGACTTCTTCTTATAATTAGTAATTTCAAATATTTACATATTATAACTCTAGATATTAATAATTATAGGATATATTTATTACTACTTACTATATAAAAATCAGATAATCAAATAGAATTTATATATTTTACTTCTACTAAGAATATTTATTATAGAGTTTATTTGAAATATAATAATAATTTAAGTAGTGAAAGTAATTTCTAGAATGATTTGAAATAATATCGGAATTTGTATTTTAATGATATTTCTTAAGATTAGAATTACAAAGAAATATTATGAGAGAACTATTTCTTATAGATAATATAGCTTTTTGAATCAACGTATATATCTATCAAGATTAATAGAAGCTTTAGAGATATTTTAATATTATATTAAAAGTATTTCTAATAAGTATCTTAGTAATCACACTATAATATGTTTACATAATATCTTTATTCATAAAATGGGGTCTTTGAAGGATTATAAGAAAATGATTAGATAAGTCTTATAGGTTTTATCTATAACTAAGCTAAATCTAAATTGAAACAAATATGTCTTCCTTAAAGAAATAATGAAATATATTGGATGTATATTTAAAACTAGAAAGGGCGTTATTTATAATCCTAAAAAAGATAAACATAGTAAAGAAGTAACTTATTTTAAATATAATAAAAGTTATAAAGAGGTTTCTAAAGTTTTTCCAGTATTATTATATATTCATAGATTGTATAGTACTTATAGAATCTCTTAATATTTCAGTGAAGAAGAATATAATAGTTTATTAAGGGAAGAGGGAAAACAGTATTTTTACTATTTTAAGAAACGTTTCTATAATAATCTTAGTCTCTCAATGTTATAATTCAGACTTAGTATTTATTATTAATATAGACTATGTAAGACTTATACTTAGTAATATTTCCTCATAAGAACAAATATAGTAATATTATTAATTAGTTATTCTTTAGTTATAGAAGTTATAATTGATATAAAGTAATCTTTAACTTATAATAAAAGGTTTATGATGGTGATATCTTGTTTTAACATTTCAAATATAGAGCTAAGAAGTTGAAATAAGTTCTAAGTTTTAATAGACTATAAAAGCTTTAGGCTTTATATAAAGAAGTAGAATTTTAATAAATATTAAAACTAGTGAGCTGAGTAGTTAACTTATTATTAATTTGAAATTGAAAGTGAGTTCGTCTATTAAGCTATTATATTAAATATATTATTAAAGTATAAGTGATATATCGTAATTGATTCAAATAATACGAGAAAGAAAGGTGAAGTAATCTTGATTAATATTAGACTTAATTTAATCATATTAGATATCTATATTAAGTCTATAAGAAATAGAAAAGCTAGGTTATTTTGTAATCCTATTACTATAAGTCCTTAATGATGATATAGACTTCTAGAAATCATAGAATAATATACTATCTAAACGTAAAGAAGTCTATTAGACTATTACTAAAGGAGACTATATATTTTCTATCATACTTAGAATTAGAATTTAAATTATACAATATATCTTTAATGTATTAAAACATCTAAGAAAGAGAAACTGTATTTGGTTACTTTTACTCTATACTTAGAATTGTATCTAAGCATTCTACTCTATATACAAATTTGACTCTAGACCTTACTTGATAATGGTATTTATACTAATACTAGCTTATAATGACTAATATTATTCATGAAATTACCTATTGCTATAGATAATTATACTTTTAGGTTTTATATTTAAGTCTATAGTAATAGAAGACTTTAGAATAATAAAATATATAGGGAATACTTTATTTAAACTAAAGTTCAATTCAAAAAGCTAAGAATACCTACTAAGGTTATAAGGTTGAGAACTGTTATAAACGTCTTATAAATAGATTAAAATAGAATACTTATAAAACCTAGGCACTTTATAATCTATTACTATTTTATATCTTTTATAATAGGACTAAAACCTGCTTAATATCTATATAACTATTTATAGAAAGAATATCATAGGATAATTGTAGAAATATCTAATAATAATCTTTATAACTAAAGTTATTACTTTATCAGACCAAGCTTTAATAAAATTACCTTAAGTATTATAATTGATAAATAGTACATAGATATTCAAAACCAAATTATCTTCCTAACTTATAATTCATTATACTAAGCTAATAATACTACAACCTAAGTACAAATTAGATAACATTTTATTATTAATATACTATTAGGGTATCAACTATTACATACTCTAGAATATTATAATAATATAACTATAGAAGGTTCAAAAACTATCCAATTATAATAGGAATATCTATCTCTATATAGATACTTTTTATATATTAGCTATATCTAATTAATATAGTAAAACTATTCACTAATAAGAACTATTTGAATTTTATTATATTTATAAAGAGATTATCAAGTAGTTTATATTAATAGTAGAGAATCCTTATATTAATAGTATTAAGTTTTATTTTAAGACTAAGTAAGGCTTAATCTAAGGGATTCTAAAGTTAAACATATTGAGGTGGTAATAAATGTTTAAATAGAATACTTAGAATTAGTAGTAATTAAGTATCTTAAGATTTTGAAATTATCTATCAATAGCTATAAAAATATAAAAGTATAGAACTATGAGGAGGTTATTATAAAGAGAGTTGTAAATTATTCATTTTTAAAAAGGTAAATATAAGGCGGATATACTAGCTACTATAGCTATAAGGGGTTTAGCATTTAAATAACTAGATATTAAAAAGTAGGTAGGTGAATAGCTTATATTTAGTAAAGTAATACTTTATATTCAAAGTATGTATACTAGATATTCTTAGGGAAAGAAGATATAGTATAAAAGAGTAAATAATAATTATTTTTAGTAAAAGAATATTATTATTAGTTTTAATATTTACTGCAAGAAAATACAAAAGCTTTCTTTTATAATACTACATTTAATTCCAGAATATTCTAATCAGTAATTATGAGAGTATTCTTATGACATAGGCTTATACTAAGAATTATAAATACTAAGGTTAATTACTTATAGATATTATAAAAGATCAGAATAGAATACTCCGCTTAATATTTAATAGTAAGTCGAGTACTACTATAAGGTAAAGACCTATAGATTAATATTTTAATACTTCCTTTTTCACTTTATAGGAAAAAAGGATAAATAAGTAAAGAAGTACGTAACTAGTATTCTATCAACAGAGTATTTAAATAAATATTCTATAGAATAAAAGATACTATAAATAAGTAATTTATAGTTTCCTATAGAAAGTATGAAAGTACTAATAGTAATCTATAGTATTTGAAGGAATATATTCTAATTAGAATATTAACATTATAACATACAATAATAATACTACAAATAGGCTAGAAACTTCAGTAAAACTACTAAGTATTTATAGTATTAGTATAACCTATAAGTTTAGGGAATGTAGTAAATTTAGAGCTAGGAAGGAGTTTAGTAAGCCTATAAATAGGTACTTCAGAAGTTGATAAATATCAAACTCCTTTATTACTATCTAAAACCTTATATTGAATATAAAAATAGTCTACAGCTCGATATTTAGTATAGTAATAGTACTTAGAGTTATAAACTAGAGCTAAAGTTCTACTGTTATTAACATAAATAGTTAGAAGCTTTATAGAAATATTTAAGTCTATAAATAGGCTTTATAACTACTTAGCCTTTCTAATAATCTCCTATAGATTATCAAATTTAGTTTTAATAATAAATAAGGCTACTATGAACTATCTTTTCTATTTTCTGGAAGACAGGATTAGTATTTATAGCAAATGAATACTTCTCATAGATTTCTAAGTACTATAATAGCTAGCTTAATCTAAATTAATATAGCCTACTAAACTTATAAAAAAGCCTCCTCCATAAGTAAGTACTAAACTGGTAGTAGTGAAGAGGTATCTAAGTATACTTATAGCTATTTGTAATAGTTTTCCAATAGGTTTATATAGAAACCTATTAATAAAAGCTACTAAAACGCTAAATCAGATCTAAATATAACTATAGTATATATAGAACTACGAATTACGTATTAATACTACTATAGTAAATCTTTCTTAGAACTATAATTATAATTTCCTTCTATAAGAACTAAATCCTCTAAAACCCTAGAATTAAGAAAGAATTTAGAAGACTTTATAATAGTTGAATTATCCTTGAATAATAACTACTTGATATAGCTTATAGATGTTTTTAGGCTTGTTTCTAAATAATACTAAGTTCTAAAAAAGGTAATAACTCCCCTAAGCTTTCTATATTAATAAACCTTTAGAGAGAAGATTTGAATTTAGTTATAATAATTATATTCTTTCCAAAAGTTAAAAAGTTATCTATATATATAGCTCATCAACTAGTATTTTTAGAGTTATTGTTATAATAAGTAGCTTTATCAGATCTTAAAAATAAATATCCTAAATCCTATAAAATCTTTTGAATTTTGTTTTACTACTATCTAAAGTTCTATTTAAATCTAAAAAAAGCTTTAAGTCATAATAAAGCCTACGTTAAGATAGGATAAAACTTTATAATATTTAAATTAGGAAATCTTTTGATAAGTTTAATAACAAATAGTTAAGAGATTCCAATATAGATCTCTTCTTTTCAATCCCTATAGAAAAAGGTTCTAATATTATTAATACAATAAATCCCCCAGTTTATAACTATAGTAATAATTAAAAAGCGTTTAAAAGTAACTAGACTAAAACCTATAGTAAAGGTTTAGATATAGCCTATACTATATTTCTATTAAAAGCTTTTAGCTATAAAATAAGCTTTCTATCTATTTATAAGCCTATTCAAATTAAACTAATCTTCAAAAGCCTAACTTATAGCCATAAGTCTTGTTATACCACTTTTATAATAAAGCTATTTAGTAGAAATACTTTTAAAAACTTCTTAATAAATTAGCTGATCAATCTCAGTATAAATAGCTTTAAGCTAATTCTTTTCTTTAGTATTATTTAGAAATTACTCTATTATTTAAAATTTTCAATAAGTCGTAAAAATATAGGATATAGAAGACTTTCTAGAAAATAAGGTTTTTATACTTACTATAGTAAGCTCTAAGTTATTAATATTAGTATTTAAAATAAGAGAACGTAATACCCCCTTACTATGATATTAATGAATTTAAAATAAGTTATAAATACTAATCTAGATTTATAAAGTTTAATTAGTATAAGAATAAAAGTAATTTTAGAAGCATTTATATAAGATATAAAAGGACCTTCTTATGTAAAATAGTAAGTCTATTACTATTTTTATATTTTTAGAAGAATAGTATATTAAGGCTTTAGTATTTATAAACTATACATCCCATAAATTAAACTTACTATTATTTTCTAGAAAGGGAAAATCTAGTAGAACCTATCACAAAGGAATTAAAAAGTCTTATTGGAATAGTTGAATTAATTAATCTAACTAATATAGATATAATAATAAGATCCTAAATACAGAAACCTAGGTTTTCGAAAGATAAAATAGTAAAGGCTTTTTCAATTAAGATCCTATTAATATATTCTAGAATACTTTTTTCTTTAGAAGTATAGAATATTAAAGCTTCTATAATAATACCCCTTTGTTTGATATAACTTTCTTAAAACTTCAGTTAAATTCTTAGCTTTTATTATAGTATAGACTATTAAGATAAAGTTCTAATTAAGTTTTGTAATATACTAATTAAGTTATTATATAGTTAGAAATACGGTTTTCTAGTTATAAAATCGATAGTTCTATAAGAATTACAATTATTATTTCAAAGAATAATATAATGATTCTTGGTATTACTAATAAAGCTTATTTTAATCGAATTAATATAGATTTAATAAAGTTGTCCAGTAGCTTTATTATAGCTAATTTGTAATTACTATATTCTATTTTTACATATATATAAGAATATAGCTAAAACCTTAATTTGGAAACGTTTAGATATATAAACAGGATCTATATTACTATATAGACTATTACTTAAAAGATTTAAATTATAATCTTTGAGCTAAAAACTTTTTTTAATATTTGAATAATTATAACTAGCTAGTTATTAAGCATATTATATAATCCTATTAGTATATCCTTATAACTATCCTCCCTTCTAAAAATTTAGTTCCTAAAGTTATAATTATATATTTTTCAATATTTCTTATAAGTCTATATATTATTACTAACTATTTGTTATAAAATACTCTTTTAATGTTAGTAATTATTTTATATTAATCTTATTATTTATTAAAACGATTTCCATAGTTTAAATAATAGAACTAATTTCTATTATTACTATTATTAAGTTTTTAGTTATTCCTTTTCTTATTTATAAGTATGTTTATTATTATTTTAATAATATAGTATATTATATATTTAGCCTCCTACCTAGTAGGTAGCCTTACACAACGCTTAGTATTAAATCTCTATAATAAAAAAGACCTAGTAATGTATTATAGCCTATATATATCTCTATAGGCAAATATAGTAAAAAGACTTAGTAGTATAGTATTTAGTTCAGATGTAGCTCCAACCTAGAAATCAGTATAGGCTATACAATAGTCTCTATAGTAGGTTGTAGCTTGACGTACTAGTAGTAGCTTTGAAGTATTGAATTTACGATAGTAGTACTTATAATATTAACTTATACCAGTTAGCTACTGATAATACTACTAGTATATCTTAATAGTACCGGCTTTAAAGATAAAAGAGAGTAATAGATTGCTATAGACTAGCCTTTTCTTCATCCTATAATAATAATACTACTACTAATAATGATAATAATAATAATAATAATAAGAATATTATTACTATATTTAACCCTTATAATTTTAATATAAATATTAATCTTATTAAGGCTATTAATAATTATAAAGACTATAGTTGTTTTTCTAAAAACCTAAATAAGCTAGTATTATATAAAGGTAACTTTACTACTTCCCTTAGCTTTTTTAAGATAGCTATAGTTAAATTTACCTTTAAAATATTACTAGTAGATAAAGCTATTAGTATAGTTAAGAAGTATAAGATTAAAAGAATAAAAAAGAATCTAGTATCTAAAAATAGGGTATTTAGTAATAACTTTAAATATTTTAAATATGTATTAAAAGTAGCTTGTTAGGTACTATCTAAAAAGGTATATATATCGAAATCTATAGTAGTCGTCAGCTTATAATTATAAAAGCTTAAGATAGTATTATTAGGTAAGATAACCTAAGGTTAGAAATATTATAAGACTTATATACTATCGACATAATATTATTACGTAACATTCGAAGACCTAAAGTAACTGTAGCCGTAGTGGTTAGTATAGGGTAGGTTAAAGTATAAGTCCTAGCCAGGTGCCAAATATTCTCTATGTGAAGCAAAAGGCTTCTTATCTTAATAATATATTAATACTTTTAATTTTTATAGTGTTACTTCTAGTAGGAATAATTCTGTAAGCCTTATTATAATCCCTTATATTACTTTATTATATATTTAGTAAGTATTATTTACTCTATCTATATATCTCTTATTATTGTCTAATTCTTTATTTATACTATTTCTATCTTTCTAATATTCTTCTCTATTATCTTACTAGTTATTCCTAACTTATTATTCTTTTCTCTTCTCTTTTTCTTCTTCTTTTTTATTATTCCTATATTATATATTTTCTAATAATATCTTATATTATAATTAGTATTATTATTCTCTAGGCATTTATTAATAATTGTAAGAAAGCTATTAATAAACGTTTCCTACGCTTAGAATTTAGTAACTATTTACTTTACTTTGACTATCTATCCCCACCTTACCTTAATATAGAAGGATTACTCTATTTTATTAATGATTATATATTAAAATATCTCTTTTATGAGAAGAATAAATAGAAAAATTATAATATAACTTTCTCTTTTACTATATATTTACTATGTTTATTAGCTTCTACTATTCATACTCTATTTAAATCATATAGTACTACTTAGGTAACTTAGAACTAAATTATTATCTACTACTAAATATTTAAATAGAATATTTTTATTTCCAAATATAAAAGTGAATTATTCTATATTCTGACTAGAGTCTTAATAAAATAGTAATAAATAAGTAATATTATTGATAATTCTTTTATTAATATATAGAAAAAAGCTTAGTTTAGAATATCTTCTTCTCTGGGAGGTATTAACCATGTATAAGGATTTAAATATTATATACTTTATTACTATAAGTTTACTAAATACTTATTTTATTATTACTACTAATTAATAGAATAACTTAATATTCTAAGATTTATAAAAGAAGTATCTTACTAACTGTTTATTATATAACTTATTTATCTTTATAATAATAGCCTTATTATTACTTTAGAATAGAAACTTATTTACTTCCTTAATATTCCTTATAATACTTTAATACTTAAGGATATTATAATCCTTACTATTTTAAGACTGTTCTAATTTAAAGATAGGTTTCACTATTATTTTACTAATTATAGTAAACATAATATATCTAAATATCTTATTATTATTACTAATAGTTAAGTTATTCTTTATAGGTTTAATCTTATTATACTTCGCTTTATATATATTTCTAATTTACTATTATCTATTAAAAATAAAAGTAAAAGTAGTAATAGTAATTAGGATAATAATAGTAATAAGAATAGAAGATCTAAAGTTATAGAAATATCTTTATAGTTTTTTTACTATCTTAATAATATCATTAATATAGTTATACTTATTATAGATAATTATATTTCTTCTATTAAAATCTACTTAATAGGCTTTTAGTATCGCCTTACGTTTAATAATAATATTATATTGAGTATTAAAAAAGAACTTATAGATTACAATATTCTAATAAAAAGGCTTCCTACTAAAAAATATAAGATTTATTTACATATTATTACATCCCTCCTTATAGTTTCTATATTTACTAACTCCCAGTTTATATTAAAAAGGCTACTTTTTCTGAAACTACTACTCTTTAAAAAGCTATGGTTATAAGAAAAGTTCTTATTATTAAAGAAGCGACTATATATTTAGTACTTATCTTACTTATAATATTTATTGTACTTATAGTACTTGATATTCTTATAATACTTATTTTTCCTACTTTTTTATAAAGAGAAATTAGAGATACTTTTATAAGAATATACCTAAACTTTATATATAAAGATTATATTATTTTATATATACTCATTAAGCTATTTCTAAAATATATTAGCTTTTCTAATTTAAAGATATTTCTTTTAGAATAATATTTAAGTTATAATTATCTAATTTAGAGATATACCTTTTAGAATAATATTTTAAATTATTTAAATAGTCAATAGAATTATTCCTCCTTTTTCTAAAAATACTATTACTCAATATTTAGTATTGATATTATACTAGTTATCCTATTTCTTATAATACTAAATTATCGATTTTTCAAATTTCTAAATCGTTTTATATATATTGTATAAGTTAATTATAATCTCCTATATATTATATATTATAAATTACTTAGTTTATTTTATAAAGAAGTATTCATTATTTCTATCTCCTTACCTATTCATAATTCCTTCTACTTCTTATTCTATAAGATTATCTTCTAATCTATAAAGAATAATTTAATTATTAATATCATCTTATTACTCTATCTATAATTTAAGTAAACAAATAGAAACAATATTATATATTTAATAGTACTATACTAATAAATATACTATATATACGTATTTTCCTATTCTTTCTATTATTAAGATTCTAATATATTATAATACTAACTTCTTATATTTAAATTTAAAGTTCTTTATTAATAGTTTGATAACTACTTTCTTATTATAAATATATAATTAATATTATAAGTTATATATCTTTACCTAATTTATAACTACTATTTATTAATATTGTACTATTTAATAATATATTTAGTTAATATAAAAAACCCGCTTAATGATACTTTATATTATTAGGTCTTTTTTTACTATGTATGTAACTATCCTTCAGTAGAATCTATATAATCCTTCTATTAATAAGTACTTAGTAATACTATATTTATTATTATTATATATAAATATAACTTCTTTTAATTATACTATTTTAATAGTAAGTAAACCATTACTAAATACTTTAAAGTCGTATTCTAATATTAAGTAT
>QAPG01000612.1:0-17233 GCA_004366825.1 Colletotrichum spinosum
TTAATATAGTTAAAATATTTAAAATAGTAATAATTAGGATTAACCTATTTAGATATATCTATTTAAGCTTTTAAGACTTATAAGAAAAGGTTGACAAAGAGATATATATAACTATATACTAAATATATAATATAGTTAATATCTTCTATGATATTATTAATAAGGTAAAACTAACTATTAATAAGTTATATAAATAGATTATAGAAATCCTTAGAAGCTAATAATAATAATTTAATTAAAAAAGCAATTATATTATAAATTATAATTAGTTTCTAGCTAACTATATATATTTTATAACTAAAAGTATAACTAATATTTTAACCATTAGTAATTATATTAACTTCCATATTAAATAGGTAATAGTAATACCTTAAGGCTACTTCATAAGAAATCTTAAAATAGAAATATATATAGTAAATACTAAGTATATTTGAAACTAGTAATAGAATACTAGTTAATAAAGTATATAACTAAAAAGCATAGAATAGTAATACTATATTTTAAAAAAGTATTTATTATTAATATAGAGTTAGTAGTAGAAATTACTACTTATTTTAATAATATTATACTAGCAGAAATAACTATAGAAGTATTATATAATAATATAAATAGGATATTAGAAGAAGACTTTAAAGTAATATATTTTATAATAATAAATAGCAAAATTAGAATAGTTAATCTTAGGAGGCTTATAGAAATCTTCTAAAAATAGGATATTAGAAGAAGACTTTAAAGTAATATATTTTATAATAATAAATAGCAAAATTAGAATAGTTAATCTTAGGAGGCTTATAGAAATCTTCTAAAACTATACTTATTATTACTCTATAATACTAGTTAAACTAGAGACTTTTATAATTTTAAAATTTTCTAAAATTATATTTAAACATATCCTTTTAAATATAAAAGTAAAAAGACTATCTATAGGAAATATATAATAATTAAAAGCTTTCTAGAAGATTATATTAATATTTAACTTAATAAGATTACTTTAAGAATAAATATAAAGTTTAGAAATAAGTAAGGCATTATAAGCCTTAGTATAACTTAAATATCTATTTTTTTTAAGATATTAATTTTAATATTATACTAATAGTTATTCTGTTTCTCCTTAGTCTCTCTAATATAAGTTAACTTTAAATCCGTCTCAATAATCTTAATAATAAAATTAAGTAAGAAGAAGTATTATTATCTATTAAGAAATATGATAAGTATTTATAGTTCTCAATCTAAAAAAGTCTTTATAATAAGGCTATTAACTTCTTTGTAGAAATAGAAATATAATATTTTTATAAAAGGTTTAGCTACTTTAATATCTAAAACTTAAATAATATTTTGAATAGAATAAGCCAAACTATAACTACTAGTAAGATTAAAATAATTATAAAAAACTACTACTAATACTAAATAAATAGTAAGACGCTATATTAGTTTAAGTTTAAGCTTTAAGATAACTATAAGTTTAATATAGAAATTATTATTAATATTATATTTTTCAATAGTAATAAGCCTATATTATATATAGTTAATATATTGATAATAATTATGGCTATCAGGTTTATAGGGAATATCTCTATAGAAGACATATAGCGTATACTAAAAGCATATTAAATCGATATATACTAAAGTCTTTTAGATAGGATTATTATTAATATAAAATATAGCTTTACTACTAAAAACTTTAAAAGAAAAACTAATAGTATAAGTAGTGAAATGAAGATTATAATAATTAAAGTTTATAATAATATTAGTAAGATTCAATAGTATTATACCTTCTTATAAACAGTCTATAAAGTTATATACAATAAGGCATGAGAGATTGTTTAAAAAGGAGGATTCTAAAGTATAATCAAAATAATTAATAATATTAATAGTTCTAATAGCTTTATACTAATCTTATTTATTTTTAAAATATACCTATATTTTGATATATTATTACTACTATTTCTAAATATAATACGACACATAGTAGTTATCTATAAAGTAATAGAAGAAGTATATAAAATCTATATATATTATTAAGTCTTAGACGCCTTAAGTATATATAATAGCTTCTTAGGAATATCTATCTACTAACTCTTATTATAATTAGATATATATATCTATTAAGAATATTAAAATTAAATTAAATCCTTTAGACTTATTTTAATTAATAATAAGATATATATTATAAAGGTAGAATATAGGCTTGAAAATTTCTAAACAATAATAATTAAATTATACTACTAGTTTTAAATTAAAAAGAATAATAATAAATCTTTTTATAAAGATAAGACTAGAAGAGAAATTCTATTTAAAGAGATAATTATAATAGTAATACTTAAAAAAACCTAAGGCGATAAAGATAACTATATAAGAATAATATTTTTATTATAAAAGCAAGCTTCTCTAATACTATTTATTATAATATCTACCTTATAGTAAAAAAGGTAGAAGTACTAGCTCAAACTATTAATTTCTATTAATATAGCCTTATTATAATACTAAATAAGCCTTTTAGAGAATTATATACTAAAGAGTAAGAAATCCTATTAAGACAAAGAATATTATACTTTAGGTATTTTAATATCTAAAAATATAAATAAATAAGAATCTTTAGCCTTAGGTTTATTAATAAGGTTAAAAATACTAATAATATGCTATATAAGAAGTCATAATTAGTCGTTAAAAATTTAATAATTAGAAAAAAGCTAATATCCTTATATAATTCTTAATAATATAATAAGTTAGCTATTACTTTATATCAATACTATTAGTAATATTATATCCTAATACCCCTATAGAAATCTACTTCTATAATATTACTTAAATATATATATATACGTAGAAATACTACTAAACTATTTTATCCTAATAAGACTATTTATTAATTTATAGTAAGTATATTTAAAAAGTATTATTATTATTATTATCTAGCTATTATATAGCCTGGTAGAATCAGGCATATACTAATATATAATATATTCTAACTACTATAGAAAAAGACTAAAAATAGAAACTTTATTATATAATTTATAGCTATGATCTTTAAAATAGAAAACCTGTATTTTAATATTATAAATATATTAATAGATAATACTTTTAGCTTCTATTTATTTAATTTTAATAATAAAAAAGAGGAAGAATTCTAATAAGTAAGATTTATAATAAAGCTGAAGTTAATATTTATAACTCATAAACTCCTTAGTTTTAATAGAAGTATAATAACCCTTAAAAATAATAGTAATATACTTCTAATTTAAAAAAGCTAGAATAAGAAAATTAGACTTATCAACTATACTTCTAGTAAAATAAAGTCAATATATATCGAATAGCAAGTATAAGGGGTATATGAAGCCTCTATATATTAATTAGAAATATATTTTAATCTTTATACTATAGTTTAATATTAAAGCTTAATAGAAAAAGATATTAAGAAACTTAATAATTATTCTATAGAATAGATACATAATTCAAAGTAAGGCCTAATATTTATTCTTATTAATATTAAAAAGATAAAACTTTATATTTTTATTAATAGATTTCTTATTTATAATAAAAATATAATGTTTTAATTAAAACTTATTATTATCTTAAGGATAGAAACAAATAATAAGAATAATAATATTTCTAAGCTCAAAAGTAATATTATTTATTTCTTTTCTATTAAGTTAAGAAACGTTATATAAGATAGATTAACCTCTAGGGCTTATAATATAATTATAAAAATTGATACAAAATATATAATTTCTACTACTTTTAAGTATATAATTAAATACCTAAAGATATTAATAATATTAATAGTAATCTATATTAATTCTTATACTTTCTATAAGTATTTTATCAAACTAGGTATTTTTAAAGAAAAATACTTTATAATTAAAATTATAATATTCTAATAATCATATAAATAAAAAGAGACCCATAAGATCTATTAGATTAATAACAAAACTAACCTTATAAATAATATAACTAAAAGATCTAATACCTAAGCTTTTAAAGAATTTATAATAATAAATAAGGTGATAATATAGATAGAAGGATAGGTTATAAAAACTACTAATAGTAATAAGAAGAAGAGATAAGGGTATAAAAAAGATATATAGAATAATAAAAAGAAGGTAATATAGAGAGAAAGAAGTATACTATAGTAAGAATCTAAAATATTTAATATAGTATTAAATAAAAGGCATATTTTTATAGAGAAATACTATTTATAGCATTCTTATAGTTTTTAGTATAATTAAAAGGACTTATATAACTAGAAGCGATTTTATACTGCTTTTGTATTTTATACTACTTTTGTATTTTATATTGCTTTTGCGTTTTATGCTGCTTTTGCGTTTTATACTACTTTTGCGTTTTATACTACTTTTGCGTTTTATACTACTTTTGCGTTTTATATTATTTTTGTGTTTTATATTGCTTTTACGTTTTATACTGCTTTTGCGCTTTGTACTACTTTTGCGTTTTATACTACTTTTGCGTTTTATATTATTTTTGTGTTTTATGCTATTTTTGTGTTTTATGCTGCTTTTGCGTTTTATGCTACTTTTGCGTTTTCTACTACTTTAGCTATAAAAGAGAGTATTGTTAGTATTAGGTTAAATATAGTATTAAGATAGCTAAAGCTATAGTAATAAGTAACTAAGTAGTTGACCTATTTATTTAAGCTAATAAGAATAGAGGGATTATTATATAGATTTATCCCTATGACGTATAGCGTATATATATACGTTATAACCTAAATATAAATATTATAAATAGAGATAACTAGCTATATACTATTTATACAATCGATCGATTATAACGTTTACTAGTTGTAAACTGATAGTTATATATATAATAATACTAGCTACTTGAGTCTTTTAAATAGCTATAATTATCTAGTATAATTAAATCTTAAAATCCTATAATTTAATATTAGTAATATATTTCTAAATTCTATAAAGAATAGTAAAAGGTTTCTATTCCTACTTATACTACTAACTAAATTTAAAGTTATGAAGAAATATATAAAGTTTAAATAAATTCTTTATAAACTTTAAAATATACTTTTTCTTTAATATAAAACCTTCTATACTATACTAAAATCATTAAGCCTTCTATTATACTTAAAAAGGCTTTGTTTATTTGAAAATGAAAGTTCAAATATCTATATCCCATTCTATATAAATAATGTTCTTCTCTTATACTACAGAATAACTAAAAGAAATATCCTTAAAACTAATATAAATATAGGATAGACCTATAAACTTAGAAAATAAACTCCTATTAAAAGTTTACTAGGAATTCGAATAATAAAAGATTAGAAATATTAAAACATCTATTTAATTTATAAAACATATATTAGCAAAACTATTAAATACTTCAATCTTAAATATATATAATTTAATAATACTATTTTTAATAATATCTTTTACTATGAATAATAATTAGACTATAGCTCAGAGAATTTATATATATTAAATAAAAGTAAATTTAATTCTTTATATATTAATTATAATATAATCAAATATTTTATATATGTAATATCTACTTTTAGAATACCTTGTAAATCCTTCTTTAATATATTATAATAATATAAGTTATATAATTCAATACTTCTATAAAATGCAATTACTAATACTATAATTCAAAAGCTCAAGAAATATTAACAAATATTTCAAATATTCTTAATAACAAGACATACTTCTTTTACAGACTATAGAAAGTCTTGGAAATCAAATTAGAACTATATTATCACTTTATTTAAAAACTAAATCCAATAGAAAGCTACTCAATGGAATATTATTATAGTTTTAATAATAAAAATAAAACTCGTTAGTTTTAAATATGTTTCAAAAGAAACCATAGTACTACAAAAGCTAGTTTGGAATATCAAAATCAACCTTAAGAATATTTGAAAAGTCTATTATAATAACTACTAAACTATTAAACTTGTAATTTAAAATAATAAATACCGATCTACTAAGTTTTAATATAGAGATATTCAATGAGTATAACTATACTAAGAATACTTAAAAAGACATTTTCAAGATATCTATATATTTATAAATTTAATTTTAGTAAGCAAACGTATAAAGAACTTGGCTTGAATGAAGTTCAAATAACTTAAGAAACTTCTTAATTTAACAAATCTAGAACCAATACTTCTCAAACTAGAATAAGTAAGCAAACCTCTTAGAATTATTCCTAACTTTATAAATAAGTTGAATAAGTAATCCAGATTCCTAAAATCTAACTTTTCAATAAAACATCTTATTAATATTTATATAAAAGATAAAAATAAAATAAAGCTCTCTAAATTATTAACAAGAAACAAAACTCTCTAGTTAAACTCATATGTAACTTGAAATAAACTATTGAAACTTAGAATGTTAAGTAAAGAAATAGAATAATAATAATTAATATATAAAGTTAAACCTAAAGAAGTATAAAAGACTAATTATATTTTCTAAAACAAAGAGCTTATATTAGCACCTACCCTAAAAATAGAAAGAAACTACTAGAACTAATTACTCGAGTACTAAAGTATGAATTCGAAATTCTAAATTCTCTAATAACTATTTGAAATATAAAGCTTTGAATAATAAAAAGCCTAATTAGAGTTACTTAAAACCTAAACATATAAATAATAATAGAAAGCTGGATAAATAGTAGTACTTAAAATAGTTAGATAATAGTAAATTATATAATACTTAGAGTCCTAATAGTAGAATTAGAAAGACTTCTATTTTTAAAGAAATCTAATTTAAACCTTTTCCACTACTTAAGCTATAATTTAAATTAAACTAACCTCTTTATACAACTAACTTTATTACTTTTTAACTAAGGAACATCAGACTTAAAACTAAAGGAATTAACCCAAACATTATTTTATTACTATTTAAAATTTAAGGAATTTTGAAACACTTTTTAAATACTTTATGAATTCTATTTAAAGCTAGAATATAATTTCCTCTTACACTAGTCTTATACTAGTAATACTAATTAGAAAATAAATCTCTACTTCTAATGATAGGTTTCACTAATTATTTTTATCTTGAGAAAACAAACTTTATATTCCTCTACAATCTTATCTAAATCACGTTTCTTAAAAACTAAACTTTATTAGCATACTTCTAGAAATAGTAGATTTCTTATTTGGTTTAAGCAGTAAATACTTAATATCTTTTAGCTAATATTAGAGTTATTTATTTGAGAAACAACCTCTTAGTCTTTAGTTTAAATAGACTTCTTAGTAAATCTAAATATAATCTTAGTATACTTCTTAGAATATTTCACAAACTTATTAATATTATTCTCCTTATTCTCCTTATTACTAATGACAAGTTTGAATTTCTCTTATTCCTTTTTCATTAAAGGATTACTAATTAAATTATCTTTTTTATCTTAAGAGACAAATAGAAAAGTAGAAGCCTTTCTAAAATAACTATAAAGGTATTTAATCTTAGTAAAAATAACTAACTTCTTTCTTATAATAATGAATTTCTTTATAATAATAATCTTAGTATTATTTATTCTAAGTATTTTAGGAATTTGAAATAGTAAAAGAAATACGAGGTATTCTTGTGAATCTAAAGAAATAGTAAATTAAAATCAAATAAGAAATTAGATTTATGGTATTATAGTTTTATATTATTATTCAATAGTTAAATTAACTTCAGATAAATAAATACGTTTAGTATTAGTAATCTGACTTCAAATCTGACAAATTAACTAATTATAAGTAAAATGAGTAAGGGTAAGGGAAGTGTATTAATATAAGTGAAAAAAGAAAGCTAATAAGTATTAACTTATTTATATTGACAAAATGTTTTAAAGAATATTAAATAAAACAAGCTCCTAAAAGAAATAAAAGGAAGTATTTCAGGTATTAAAACTGTTATTAATGATTGAATAAAAACAAAACATACTTTTAGTAACTTCTAACTATAGATTTTCAACTATCTTTTAAATAAAGATACATAAGTATCTCCTTGAATTTATGAATAAAGTAAGTGAAAATCGGTATGGGGTTACTTAAATAGAAAGTAGGTTTAGACATACTAAAATATGTATAATAATAATAAGAAAGTCTTTAATAACTAATTTAGTTTTGATAAGATTAGACTATAATTCAAATAATAATAATATATAAAATATGTTATTATATTTAGAATTGATAGATAGAATCTATTTTATTCATATATATTACTAATACATATAAAGAAATGACTGTTAAAAATATGAATATATATGAGAAAGAAACTAGTAAAAGAAAAGAATTATTCATAGTACTTAGAAATCATATAAATAATAACTTTAGAAATAACTAACTAATCACTCTCACTAAAATCAAATGAAAGATAATTAAATATATAAAAGATTATATTAGGTTTATTATAATAAACTATTTCTTTTACTTAAGTATTTTAAAAGCTATTTTAAGAGACTACTTAGTACTTTCTATTTATAATTATATATTATTTAGACGAATTTATAAAATTTAAAATTGTCTCTAACAACCTTACTACTAAAAAGTATATAAGAAGAAAACAGGTAAGTAAGTCTATTATATAGCTATACTAGCTTTTATAAAGCCTAGCCATTCTATTTATATATATTTAGATACTTTACTCTAGTTTAAATTGATTATACTTTTCAATAACCTATATTTAGACTTTATACTATATCAGTTATTCATCATAATACTAATACGAACATACAACGTAAAAGTAATATGAAATATAAAAGTAATATAAAACGCAAAAATAATATAAAACATAACAATAGCATAAAATATAAAATAATATAAAGTCGCTTCTGGTTACACAAATCTTTTGGGTTATACTAAAGACTGTAAGAATACTGTCAATAATATCTTTCTATAAAATATATTTCCTATTTAATAATATATTAAGTATCTTAATTTCTAATTATAGTATATTTCTCTCTTTTTCTTTTATTCTCTTTCTTATCCTATATATTCCCTTTTGTTTTCTTCCTCTCATTAGTTTTAGTAATTCTTATAACCTATTCTTTCATTTATTTTACTACTTTATTTGTTATTATAAATCGTTCTAAAGCTTAATTACTAGATGTTTTAGTTATATTATCTATGGAATCACATTTACTATCAATCTAATAAGTTTGAAAAATCTCTCTTTACTTATATACTTATTTAAATAATATAAGATTAACTATAGAATATTTTCATTCTATAATGCTTAGTTTAATAAAGTATTAATAGGGAAAACAGGAATTAGTATAAACTATTATTAGTATTATTAGTATTATTAGTATTATTAGTATTATTAAGTATTTAGTTACTTACTTAAAAGTAGTAGAAATTTTGTATTTTATATTAATTATTATAGTTATACTGTAGACTTTAGAAACTAGTATATTTTATCTGATTCTTTTTAATTCAACAAAAAAGAAGTAGGTAATATCACTTTTAAGTTTAAAAACACTATTGTCTTTATTGTTTTTCCCTATTCTTAGGGTAAAGCTAAATTGAAATGAAAATATTATATCTTTATTATTAGTAAAGAATCTATTAATGAGAATTGAAAACTTTATTTCTTTCATATTACTAAAGATAAATAATAAGCTTCATTCTAGGTTATTCATCTACTATATAAAGTATTTTCTAAGTCTTTTAATACTTTCTTCTATTAGGTCTTCGTATTAAGCTACAATAAAAAGGTTAAAGTATACTTCTAGCTAGTTTATATAGATTATATATGTTTCTTATACTTATTATTCAATATATATTAACCTTATTCTACTAGATATGTAGCTAATAAGTCTCAAGCTTTTAGCTTAAGGTGTTTAGATAAAAGCTATATTACTATTATCTTTGAAGATTATTATATTTCTATGAAGAAAAAAGTTTATTATTTATAAGCATTAACTTCAATTTTACTATAAATCCTATTTATTAGACCTCCTTTTTGTTATTATTCAATTAAGATAAATAGAAGTTAAGAGTATTATTAGTCTATATACTTATAATATTAGAATACAGGTTATTTAGTTTAGAGATCATGAGATATAAGTAATATAATAAAGTATCTATTCCTAGCTTTTCCTAACAATAACTAGAATATATATTATATACTAATAAGTAATTAATCCTATATAATAGTACATTAGTTAATTACCAATAATAATAGAATTTTCTAAGTATACTTATTAGAAACTGACTAGTAGTTTTTCTAGTATGAAGTCATTTAGTTATGTTTCTATTTATATGTATACTGGAGGAATATTATAGAGATACCTTTCAATAAGAATAATAAATTATAGTATTATGAATAGTATTAGTATAAAGTAATAATTAACTTATTATATCATTAGTCACTATATAGAAATATTCGTTTTCTCCTAAGTATTAAAACCTTTAATAACCAGATATAGTTTCTTGTATGGTACATTATTAGTACTTTTAAATATGTTAATAGTTTTACTATTAAAGATTGTTACTTATTGATATACTTAGATATTAAAATATTTAAAGTATAATATTCTTTTTACTAATAAGGTTTCTTATTTCTTAGCATATAATTCTTTAAAAGGTTTGCCTAGTATTATAATAAAGCTATATAAAGAATAAGTAATATCCTTAACTAATACTTCTATTTCTTATTACAAAATAAATTATGAAGTATATAGTATTAAAAAGACTAGTCTTTATAATAGTATTGCTATTTTTATATAGGTGTTTTTACTATTCTAACCTC
Organism: Colletotrichum spinosum; assembly: GCA_004366825.1. NCBI lineage: Eukaryota > Fungi > Ascomycota > Sordariomycetes > Glomerellales > Glomerellaceae > Colletotrichum > Colletotrichum spinosum. Next base: position 10,710 of record QAPG01000612.1, read on the forward strand.
TCTTTAAATGTTATTATTATAATTACTTTTCAGTAGAGTTCTTCTTTTAATTCTACTATTATAAGGCTTCTAGCTATTACTTTCTTTGATTCAAAATTAATAATATGACTTAACTATTATTATTAAGCAAATACTCACTTTATGTTCCATTCTTATAATACATATATCTTATTGTAAGCTTAAATAAACCTAAAGAATCTAATTTGATATAAATATTCTTAATAGATATATATATCTCGTTATAATAAGATATAATAAGAAGATGTAATAGAGAAACTATCATATATATTTAAACTATCTAAGGTTTAATATTGTATATAAGTTTTATATATGTCTTCTATTATTTCTTCAATAACTATTATATATCTTATTATATTTAGAAATAGAAGTAATAATATATTAAAATATAAATATATGTTAAAGATAAATATAGTTACTACTAGACTAGTAGAGCTATTAGTATTATTAATTAACTTAATCCCACTTTCGAATATTTCTTCCCTTAATAATTCTAATACCTCATGATATATAAGCCTTCTATAGAGGGGTATAGTATTATTTAAGCTTACTAATACTATTATAAGCTTTACTTAATATAATCTTTATTTTACTATTTATACTACTAGCCTTTCTTTAAGGACTTTAGTAGTGTGATAAACAAATAACACGGTATATAGTCTAAATATAAATTGTTAAAAGGTATAGTCTATTTACACTAGAATGAAGCGCTTAAATATATATAAATAGAATATATAAACCTTATATAATCTAGTATAGCCGCCTAGTAAGCTTTATACTGTATTTATTCTTATATACCCCCCCAGCGGTAGAATTAATAGAAATGACCTTATATTTTACAAACCATCCTAAATAGTATACTATTATAAATGAAAATAGGTAAATCTTCTTAAAAAAGCCCTTAGAGTATTTAAATAAAAGAAATAATTTATTATAAAGAATGTATTATAATTTATCATTCATTCAAGTATATTCTATCTTATGTTTAGTAAGACTGATTAGTTAGCTCCTTCCAAAATCGTCATTTATTTAATATTCAAATATTATAAATAATTTATTTATTATTTTATTATTTATTAGTTTCTTTCTTTTCCTATATATTAATATTTGTGATAGGTTTGTTCTATACGTATTAGTAATATATATTAATAAAGTAGATTCTACATATTAATTTCTAGTATAAATAGAAACTTTTAATTATTACTAATATTCTAATTATAAGCTAGACTTATTAAAGCTAAAGTAGTTGACAACAATTTAGTTCATATTCCTATTAACCTTTCAATAAACTGTAAGCTAAATACCTTATTAAATAATCTTATACTAGTCATTTCTTCATTTATTCCTAAGCTTAAGGGGATATTATGAAGTCCTAACTTAAAAAGTACTTAGAAATTATAATTTAAACTTACAAATAGTATTTTTCATCTTTATTTTAATATTAATAATACTTCTACCACTTAAAACGCCTTTCTTTATTGTTTTTAAGAAACTTATTTTATTTAATACTTTCTTTTAATTATATATTATTTACCTAATCCTACTTAACGTAGTAATTTAATATCTAGCTGGCTTTTACCGTTTTATAGTAAGAGTAGTAGGTTTAAATCCTATAGTAGGGAATTATAACTAGCATTCCTACTAGTTATATAAATTATATATAGTAATTACTACTAGCTATTAGTTCTTACTAATAGCTACTAGTAGCTAGTAACTATTAATAGCTAGGAATAAATATTACTAGCTAGCTAGTATTAATATTATAACCCTATTATAATTCTTAATAGAGTAATTATAATAGATAAACTTATACTTTCCCTAGTTATTACTTATTATTATAACTAACTATATTTACTACTTAAAGTTTCTTCTATTTAAATAATTCCTTAGAACTAGTAGTATCTATATGGTAAATAAGTTAAAAGCTAATAACTATATATAACTACTTTTAAAAAGTCCTAGAGAAATATATAACTTTAAATAGATTAAAGACTTTTAATATAACTACTATTATTTAACTAAATTTAAAATTATTACTTCTCTTTTACACTTCTTAGTATTAATACTCTTATTAACCTTACTAATTTCATTTATAACTATTTAACTTTTAAGATTTGAAGTTAAATTATTAATGCTACAAATACTCATCTAATTAAAATAAATTTAATATTGAAATAATAGTATGAAATTGAAATATATTAACTCAGGTGATTTATTTAGTTATATTTTACCAAATTTCCTAAGTTATTAGAACGCCTAATACTTTTACTTCTACTTTAAATTTCTAAAATACCTAAAACTGGTAGTATTAAAATTAGTATTTTAAAGACGACTACTACTATAATACAAAAGCCTACTATAATCAAATATCCTATAGATATCTCAAGAGAATCCTTATTTTATTTCTTCTTTCTAAAAATAAAGAAGATAATCTAACTAGTAACCTTCCAATTATTAAAGAAAGGTAAGAAGAAATTAAACTTATTATCAGTAATATTGAGAATAAAGAAGATAATACTGATAACCTAATTGAACATTTAAAGAAATATATTAAAACTATATCTAAATTTATAAGAAAGTCTATTTAGATTAGAGAACTTCTTTTAAAATAAATAACTTTAAATACTAACTTAAAAATACTAAATATCAACTAATTAAACTAAATAGGAAGTCTACTATTTCTATAAATACTTTAATAAAGTCTACTCCTTCTAAAAAAGTAATCTAGATAAAACGATAGACAAATATAACATTTAACTCTCAAATATAAAGATTATTAGTAATACTTAATTTATTTCAAATACTCCTTATACTACTTATTACTTGAGTTTTATATTCCTTTATAGAAATTTCTTTTATATTATTAGAATTCATAGCTAAGATTTACTTTCTAATCAATATTACGAATATTAAACTAATTGAAAGGGTTTTTATATTCCTATTTCTAAAAGAATTTATAAGATATTTGAAAAGTATCTTATTATTATTTAGATTTTAGATAATAATAAGATAAGTAATTCAACCTGAAATTATAATTCTAAATCTAACTTTCTATAATTAAGAAAATCAGAAAGTTAGTAATATAAAGAAGCTATTATAATTTAAACTTTAGGTTCGATAGTAGAAAGAGCTTAAATTAGCTTTCCTTAGAGTAGGAATATCTCTAGATTTACTATTAGAACTCTAATTATCATATAACTTATTATTATTTAATCATTGTAAATATTACTACTTATTCAGCTTTTACTACTAATCCTATCTTTAGTGGTTTAGTAATTTTAACCAAGTTTCCTATGAATTAAAATTTTGAATTTTAAATAGTTATGAGAAGGTTTAGAAGCTAGAGTCTTGGACTTTAAATAGTTACTAGTACTTTTAGAAATTAGAATCTTAACTTTAGTATTTTAATAACTAGTTTTAATAGTTTCTTTCTATCTCCTAGATAAATTCTAATATTAACTACTTCTTTTAAAAAATATGATTAATTTTCTATACCTCTTTAAATCATCTTTTACATACGTATTACTATATCTTATCTATGAATTTAGAATGTTAAGTTTGAATAGTCTATTTTAAGTTAAATATAAATTCAAAAAGAAAACTTTATTTCTTATCAATACTTTAAAGAGTTCTACTACCTTCTAACTTTCTATATAAATATTATTAAAATACTTTACTAAGTAATCAGACTTTAGGAATATAAATTACTTATATATATCATTTAAATAGATAGAAATAATTTGAAAAACCCTATTTATCTTTTTTAATTAGCCTTAGGAATACTACTTATAAATTTATAAAGTTAAGAAATATTCTAGATTATTTATATTTTATTTAAATTAAGTTTTTTATAAATCTATTTATTAGTATTATATCTATAGGTATATAGATTACTTTAAAATTCCTTTTTAAGTATTTATAATATAATTAGATTTATTAAGTATCTATATATTAAAGCTTAGTAAATAGATATATACTATTTAAAATAATTAGTCTAATTATTTAATAATTATTATAATTCCCGCTTGACGTAGTAGTTTAACATCTAGCTAGCTCTTACTATTATAATAAGAGTAGTAGGTTTGAATCCTACGGTAGGTAAATACAACTAGTAGCTATATACTTTCTAATTATATAAACTATATAGTAACTACTACTAGCTATTAGTTCTTACTATAAGCTATTAGTAGCTAGTAATTATTAATAGCTAGCAATAGGTATTACTAGCTAGCTAGTATTAGTATTATATAACTATAATCCTTTAAAGAAGTAACTATAATAAATAGATCTATACTTTCCCTATTTATTAGTAATTATATTAACTACTATATTATTACTATCTAAAGTTTCCTCTATTTAAATAGTTCTTTAGAACTAGTATTATCTATAGAATATATAAAGATATTAACTACTATATTATTACTATCTAAAGTTTCCTCTATTTAAATAGTTCTTTAGAACTAGTATTATCTATAGAATATATAAAGCAAGAGCTAACTATAAAGTATAACTACTTTTAAAGAAACTCTAAGAAGTATATAACTTTAAATAGATTAGAAACCTTCAATATAACTACAAGCTAATAATTATTATAATAGGAAGAACTAATAGCTCGCTTTCTATTATAACTATTAATAGATATATTGCCCCTTGAAGTACAACTTTAGCTTTCCTACCTTCCTACTAACTACTATAACTAGCCCCTAATTAATCTAAAACTAAACTTCTTATAGCTATAGCTAGTATATCAAGGAAGAACTAATAGCTCGCTTTCTATTATAACTATTAATAGATATATTGCCCCTTGAAGTACAACTTTAGCCTTCCTACCTTCCTACTAACTACTATAACTAGCCCCTAATTAATCTAAAACTAAACTTCTTATAGCTATAGCTAGTATATCTACCCCATATTAATCTTTTTAATAATAAATAACTAATAACTCCTTCTATAATAACCTTATGCTTTTATATCCTTATAGCTATATATAATTTAAATATCTCGAGATATTTAATTACTACTAACTATAGGCATTCTATTTGAATATTTATTACAACTTTAATATTTATAATCTTAATATTCCTACTAAGTTCTACCTACCCTTAAGGTGAGATTTTATATTACTAATATAAAAGTTCTCTATAATTAATATAAGTTAACTTATAATCTCTATATAAATATAGTAGGATTTAGCCTACTCTTATTAATAAATAATCTTAAGATATTGAATATAACTAATATATTAATAATACTTATATAGATATAAATACTCCAAATATAACTTAATAATTTTTAAAACCCTTATAATTATACTATGATAATATTCTAAGATATCTAGTAACTCAAATTATAATAATATATTAATATTAGGGTATTATCTAATTAATACTTAGTTTCTAAAAGTTTTAGCTTAATATAATAGCTTATAAAATAGCTAGACAATTACTTTTTAAATATCTATAGGCTATTTATTATCTATAACCTTTAGGATAATTTTGTTAAAACTTAATCTAATAAACTAATAGTTTTAATTATAGGAGTTGTAAGTAAATATTATTATATTTACCTTATACCTTTTTTCTTATAAGTAGCTATATAGATTTCAAGGGGATTTTGAATCTATTATAAAGAATATAGAAGAATAATAATTTATAAAATACCTAACTCTTATAGGTATTTTATTTTATCCTATCTTTAAGAAGTTTAAAAAAGTTCTCAACTTTATAACTTTAGTAGTTACTTTTAGCTATATATATTAAGCCTTAGTTTTAATAAAACTCTCCCTGTATAGATTATTACTATAAAGTCTTCTACTATTATAAAATTAAATATTAAAACTAGGATTATAATTATTGATAATAATAAGTAATTTCATTACTAGTTATAAGCTAGTATTAATATAAGTACTATTATTAGGTATAGTTTATAGTTAAATCTATATATAAGGTAAAAAGCTTAGATATCATTCCAAATATAGAGTAAAGGTAACTAAATAATTATAATAATAGATTTTCCAAAACTCTCTAAAATTAAGTTTAATATCTCAAAATGGTTTCTTTAGTATTATAACTTCCTTTAAAATAGATTTAAAACTAAGGAGTTTTATTTTAATTATTAATATTATAAAAATATACTATTAAATAGCTTTCTATTAGATTAATCTTCTAAATAAAGAAATAATATAACTATAATTTAATCTTGAAATTTCCTTATAATCTATAAAAAAACTATTTCTAGTAATTAGAAGTATTTAAAGTATTTTATTTATACTTCTTAAGTTTCTAAACTATGATACTAAGAGTCTTATCCTATAGAAATACTAAATTATATAGTTTATAATATCTGAATATACTTAAGCAGGATTTCTAAAATATCTAAAATATAGAGAATATATAAATAAGATATATAGTTATATTATAATTAATATATAAAGAATTAAATTTATTTTTATTTAATATATATAAATCTCTTATAATATAATTTAATTGTTATTCATAATATAGAAT
>QAPG01000613.1:0-17337 GCA_004366825.1 Colletotrichum spinosum
AATATAGCAACTTGTAGAATAATTAGATAATTTTCTTTTAAAAATCTATAAACTATTTATTAATTATAATATTTAGAATAATTATATTAAAGCCTAATCTAATATACTAATAGCTTTAGTTATAATAATTATAGCTAGATATCTCTATATTTATCTTATAGTTCTCTTTTTATAAGTAGCTATATAGATTTTAAAGAGATTTTAATTCTATTATAAAAGTATAAATATAGAAGAATAATAAGTTATAAAATACTTAGCTCTTATAAGCGTTCTATTCTATCCTATTTTTAAGAAGTTTAAAAAAGTTCTTAAACCTATAACCTTAGTAGTTACTTTTAGCTATATATATTAAGTTCTAGCTTTAATAAACCTCTTTTTATATAGATTATTACTATAAGGTCTTCTACTACTATAAAGTTAAATATTAGAACGAGGGGTATAATTATCTATAATAATAAGCAATTTTATTACTATTTTAACTAGTTATAAGCTAGTATTAGTATGAATACTATTATTAGGTAGAATTTATAGTTAAATCTATAGATAGGGTAAAGAGCTTAAATATTATTCTAAATATAGGGTAAAAGTAACCAAATAAATAAAACTTCTTTAAAAGAAATCATATAAATAACTTTAAGAAGAATGAAAATATATAGCTTAAGCTTTCTTAAATAGAATTAATATGAAATATAGATAAGTAATAAATTATATAAAATTACTATAAAATCTTAAAATATATAAAAGTAAAGTATATTTTAATTTAAAACTAAAACTTATAAATGGAATAATATTTCAAAACATAAGGTTTATAAACTAAATTTAATCTTCTAAAACTAAGATTTAAATATTAAGCCAAACTACTATATTACTATTTTAAAAAACTATTATAATAAATAGTCTATTTATAAATATTAAAAGGTAACTTAAGGAAAATATTAAGACTATAACTATTTAAATAGAATAAGAAATAAAAGTTGAAAAAGCAATATAAACTAATAATTAAATCTTTATTTAGAAGGAGAAAGTTATTACTACTAGTATTACTTATAAAGGGATTATTTAAAAACGTTATAGTAGTAGTAAGAACTATAGGAACTATAAGAACTATAAATAGAATATGAACAATAAGTATAAGAATTAAGTAACCCTTATTATAATTAGTATAAATGGTAGCGATAATATTATAAAACTCCTAACACTTAGTAGATACTATCTAGAAGTATAAGAATTAGGAAAACTAATAAGAATCTGTATAAAAGATACTTTTAATAACTTTAATATTTTCCTTATTTTAAATAATAAAGAACTTAGTATAGAAATAAATAGTTTTACTGTATTCAAATTATAAATACTATTAGTAAGATAGTATTTATAGGAATAATAAGGACTTTAATAATAAATCCTAAGAATACTATAACTTTTAATAACGAAAGAAATAATTAAAATAGGAATTCTAAGGTTTGTATTTATTTTCTTTCTTTATATATCTATACTTGTAATTAGATAGAATTAGAGCTACTTTAATAGCTTCAAATATAAGAGATTTAGTTATTTGAATTTTAAGAAACCTCTTAGTAATAATAAGTTTGTTTTACTTCTTAGAAGTAAGAATAGATAATTTAGAAATAAATATAATATATTTTATAGTTTTCTTAAAATAATACAATATTCCTTTTTTAAGATTCTTATTATTAATTATACCCTTATTATTTTTATTAGTAGTTCTACTAATAATTACTATATTAATAATAGATAAAATAATACTTTTAATTACTTTTTATATACATTTAGAATTATTAGAAGATATATTAAAAGTAGTGAAAGCTTCTTTAAGAGCATTCTTATAAATAAGAGAATATATCTTAAGATTTCTATATAAATTAGTACTATAATAATAAAGGAAGTTTATTTTAAAAATTAATATATTATTTAATAAAGGTTTATAACTAAAGCAAAAGAAGAAATAAGATATATAACTACTTAATAAAACTAATAATCTATATTAAAACCTAAGAACTCTTAGCTAATAAAATAATAAATACTAAAAATAAGATTAATATTATTTAACTAATTATAATACTCTTTTATATAACTACTAACTATTATTCAAAACGTTAAAAAGAAAATTTGAAGTTATATAACTTTCTTAAAAGATTTATAAATAAAAGAATCTATTTTTAAATCTTTTTATAAAGCTTATATAAATAGGGAGAAATTCTAGAGACTTCTCCCTAAAGAAAAATATTAAATTAAGAGAGATATATTATATATATATACCTCGCGGGATTATATTATTATACTCCCGCTAGGTATCTAGTACTTCTATAGTCAGCTAAGCGATTTTAGATCTGAAAAATAACAATACAATTAATTTGATAATAATACCTATAAGGTTAAATCTATTCTGAAATAATATATTAACTTCTAATATTAAAATATAATATATTTAAATTAATATAATAATTTAATTTCTTAGAAATATATCTTAGTCTCTTATTACTCTGACTATAAGATATATAGTATTCTTCTACTTAATTTACTTCAAAAATATCTTTATATTAAATAAAATACATAGATCTTTAAGTATATAAACAGTAGCAGTATTATTTACGCAAATATAAATATTATTATAATTCCCTCTTTCTAATGAATTTCTAGTATTACTTATAATCTATTGATATATAAAAAGTCTTCTCGCTTTATAACTATTATTACTATTATTAGATATATTCCAATATAGAAAGAACTTCTATTTCTATTATTCCAATAGAAGTAATAAGGAGCTTTATAACATTTCTAAGAAGATATATAATATAGAAGTCGCTCTATAATTACATACTCATTTTACCTCTTTAGCTTCAGTAATTCCTAAGTCAATAAGGTAAAGGTATAGAGGTTTATACTTTTATAAAATATTAGAAGTAGTTCAAACTATGTATTATTTTTATAATACTTTATATACTATAGCTATAGTGACTAATATACTATAGTGATATTATAATATATACTATACTTTAGTTTATATACTATAATTATAATATATATATTAGGTTAAATGCAGCATTAAAATAGCTAAGGCTATAGTAATAAGTAATTAAGTAGTTAACCCACTTATTTCAACTTATAAGAATAGAAAGATTATTACATGGATTCATCCCTGGAGTATAGAGCGTATATATATATATATATATTATAACCTAGATATGGATATTACAAATAGAACTAACTAGTCATATACTATTTATATAATTGATTAATTATAATATTTATTAATTATGAACTAATACTAATCAGTAGTACTTTAGTATTATTAATATCATTTATAATTATTAAACTATAGATTAATAAGGAATGATCTAAAGACATAAAATTATAATACTTCTAAAAGAAATCTCTAGAAGTTTATATAGTAAGAATAGATAAACCTGAAATCATAACAACTATATATCACTTTAAAACATTAATATATCCTTTAGAAATCTATATAGTAAAAATGAAAAGAGGTAAATTTATAATAACATATTAACTTAGTATTATTTATATTTATTGAAACATGAACTAGTAATTAAAGCCTCTATTAACTTATTAAAATAAAAGTATAATAAATGTAATAATCAATATAAATAAGAGAGATGAATCTATAGTAAGTTGCTATTTCTTGCTATTGTTTCTGTATATTTTATATATATTCAATAGGTAGAGAGATAATAAGAAATTAGCTTAATAAATATAATATTTTAATAATCGTTTGCTAAATAATAATAACCTAAAGAGTAAAAACTATTTAATTCTTAGAATTTCAATTATAGAATTTAAATTAGCTTAAGATATTATATTAATAAGAAGTAGGAATCTTAAGAAAAAGGGTCTTTTTCTTTAATTAAGAGATCTTAGGAAGTAGTATAGAGAAGCTAGTAATATAAAATAATTATAAGTATTCCTAATACTTCTTTTGAAATATTCTATAAGTAATTATAATACTTATTCTATAAGGATATTTAGAGAACTCATAAGTTTACAATTGTTATAGAATAGTTTCTGGGGATTACGTAAGTGCGTATAGCTATATAATTTGCTATTCCGTTGCTATAAAAACTTGTAAATAGTAGCTATGCCGGGGCTTTCTTTCTTTACACATCTATATTTATTAAAGAAAACTACTTTTAGCTACCTATAAGACTAAAAAGCGGCTTCCCTAGCCTACAAGAGTAGTACTGACTACTTATTACTACTTATTTCGTAATACATAGTAGTAAAACTAATATATATATTTAAATAATAAGGCTATAGTTTTAATCTGGTTGATGATAGTATCATTATAGCTAAATCTATAATATATTATAGAGCTATAGGTAAATTATATCGTTTTTACTCAAAGCGCTATAAGGTAAGAACCATTCTATTATTAAAGAGAATAATACCCCCTTTATATTTTATTTATAGAACCCCCCTTAGTTAGTTTAGAGAAGTAGGAGTTTTAAGCTTAATAACTTCTTTCTTTAATTTCTTCTTATTAATTATATTATCCTTATCTAATTACTAATTAGACTAATTGGATAAGCTAGATTACTATATAGACTTCAGCTTAAAAGTAAGGTAACTATAATAATAATATTATTTGTCAACTATAATAAGTGCTAGAGTAGTAAATACTGTAGCTTCTACTATAGTAACTACTATAGTACTTACTATAGCAATTACCCCTATAGTAACTACTATAGTAATTAATAACATTATACTACTACTGACTATATAATATACCCACAGTAGTTATACTACCTCTAATAATAATAATAGTTATACTTCTATACAACCTATATAAATATGGAATAGTAGAAATTATACTTCTATATAAGGTAAGAGTAGTACTAATACTAGTAGTACTAGCACCTACTCTCTATATAAGTAGATTTATAATAAGAATAATAATACTAATAATAATAATAATAGTCTTAGACTTATTTTAACTAAAAAGGCATATAATTCTAAAAACTCTAAAAATAATATTCCTAATACTTTAAAAACAATATTGATGAAGTAAGCACTAGTAATTATAATAGTGATAATAATGATAGTAATAATAATACTCCTAATAGCTTTAATACTTATAGTAGTAACGATATGGTAAGTATTAGTCATAGTAATAGTTACTCAGAATGTAATAATTCAGACTAAATAGAAGGTAAGACTATAAGGATATAACTTCTTTTTTAATTAGGAGTAATTATTACAAAATAGTTTCTGGGGATTATATAAGCATATATAGCTATATAACTAGCTATTCTATTACTATATAGATTTGTAAATAGTAGTTCTATAGGGGCTTTCTTTCCTTACATATTTATATTTATTAAATAAAACTACTTTTAGCTACTTAAAGTACTAAAAAACAACTTATGCAGCCTAAAAGGGTAGTACTAACTACCGATTACTACCTATTTCGTAATAATAATATTATAGAAAATAATATTGAAATTAAGAGTATTATAAAACTGTTATCTATTATTCCTATTCTTAAGTATTCTCTAAGTATTCATTTATATATTAATAATGTAGGGAAGTAACTAATACTACTAATTAATAATATAAAAGGTATTGGATAGATATTTAGATATATAACTATTTAGTTAAATATAACTATTATATATCTTAAAGATTTAAAGAAGAAAATATTTAACAGTCAATAGTAAGATCTAAAATATAAAGAAGAAAAAGTGATTATAAGAAATAATATAAGAAAGAAGTAATATATATTACTTAAATAAGATACATATTGTTTTTTATATAATAATAATAACAATTCTTATTTTTAAATCTACTTTCTATAGAATATTAGGAGAAAGTACTACTTTATATATTAGATAATATATATAATAAAAACAAATAGTACTCATGTTTTATTTCTAATTATTTCTATTCTTTATTAGTAGTGTATTCATATAGTTATGTTTTCATAAATAAGGTTATTAAACATATTAATATTGACTTTCTTCCTACTCAATTATATTATGTTTTCCTTTTTATATATGATTAAATATAATAATTAGGTTAAAGTTATTTTAAGAGATCTTTTAAACGTTCAGATCAAAGAATGTATATAAAGTTCCATTAATAAGAAATTTCTTTCTAATGATTATTATTTATCTAATAAGTATATATATTTCTAAAGCTATAACCCTTAGAGAAATACTTATAGGTAAGATATAATTAAAGTATATTAATTATAAATACTATTTTAATTCATTAATCCAAACTATTTCTTCTTCTTTAGATCTTATTAACACTTTTAGAGAGACATTGAATAATTAGAATATAACAACTTATATTAATAAATATAAGTAAAAATTCTAGTCGATTGAAATAAAAGTATTAATAGGTATATATTAGAAAGTATTATTTCAATAGTAAGGAGGATAAGTTATATTCATTAATAGAAATAAAAATATTAATAGTATATATTTACTATTATATATAAATATAATACGAATAGGACTTCTATTTTTAAAAACTTATAAGATATTTATCAAAAGGGTGTTAAAAGTTAAGAAGAAATATATTTTAATATAATAGAAAGTATAATAGTCTAGTTACTTAAGAATGAGTTTATTAGTAGAAGAATATACTTCTCTATAAATAAGGAGATTATAAACGTGAAATAATAGAAATATTTAATAAAGATATATTGCTGTAATAGATAGAAGAAAGTATTAAATTTAATTAGAAGAACTATTACTATTTAAACTAGGAAACTCAAAAGGATTTAAGATATATTGAATAATTCTTAAAAGTTAGAAGATTTATATTTATTATGAAAAAACAATCTATGTTAAATAGCTTAAGAATGGAGGTAACTCTAATTTAAATAAGACTATTAATATGAAATATTAGAAGTAAATTAATATCAAACTTATAATTAGTTAAATTAAATATTGAGATAGTTATATAAATATTATAAAGTCTTATTATGAGAGATAATTCGAATCAGAAAGAATAATAATTAGAATCATGAGAGTTCTTAAGGCTTTATATATAGTTTAGGGAAGTTATTAAATATCTTTCAAGTAGTATATTATTTTTTACTACTTATGCGGAACCGTTAATACATTATATAGTAAAGTATATTGATTAAATAATTAGTATATAGGCGAGAATCATAATATCTTTAAAGATAAGATATAAATATTTAGTATGAAATATATTAATTATAATATTAGATAGAATGCTAGTAGAGGAATATTTAATAGTATATCAATCAGATAAGTATATATGTATATATATTATAAAATATTAATTATATTAATCTCAAATAACCTTTTAATTATGTGAATAGTTATTTCAATTAGTGATAGGTTTGAGATCCTTATGTCTTATTATTACTATTATAGAGAATAAAAGAATGTAAACCTTAAGATATTTATTAAGGATTATAATTATATTGATATAATTAAAGTATTTATAGTAATAGTGATTAGGATCAATCTATTTGAATATGTTTACTTGAATCTTTAAGATATATATAAAAAGGTGAATAAAGAGATATATCCAGTTATATATAGAATACATAATATAACTAATGATTTCTATAATACTGTTAATAGGGTGAAGCTAATTATTCATAAGTTATATAAATAGATTATTACAATTTCTGAAGGTTAATAATAAAGGCTTAAATAAAAGAACAATTATATTATAAATCATAATTAATTCCTAGTTAATTATATATATAATTATTAGGAATCTAATTAATATTTTCATTACTAGTTATTTTATTAACTTCTATATTAGTTAGATAAACGTAATACTCAAAAAATAATTTATAAAAGGCTTAGAAATAGAAATATATATAGTAAGTATTAAATGTATTTAAAACTAGTAATAGAATACTAATAAATCAGATATATCACTAAGGAATATAAAGTAGTAGTATTATAGATTGAGAAGGTATTTATGATTAATAAAGAATTGGTAGTAGAAATTACTACTTATCGTAATAATCTTGAATTAGTAGAAATAATTATAGAAGTATTATATAATAATATCAAGAGGATATTAAAAGAAGACTTTATAATACTCTATTTTATAATTATAAGTAGTAAAGTTAAAATTATTAATCTTAAGAGGTTTATAGAAATCCTCTAGAATTATATTTATTATTTTTCTATAATATTAATTAAACTAGAGATCTTTTTAATTTTAGAATTCTCTCAAAGTATATTAAAAAATATCTTTTTGAATATAAAAGTGGAAGAACTATCTATAAGAAGTATCTCACAGTCAAGTACCCTCTAGAGGATTATAAAAAATATTTACTTTAAGAAGACCTTTTAAAGGATAAATATAGAATTTAGAAAAGAATAAAGTTTTATAAATCTTAATATAATCTAAGTGTCTATATCTTTTAGAAATATCAATTTTAATGTTATATTAATAATAGTTTTATTTCTTCTCAATCTTTCTAGAATACGTTAACTTTAAATATATTTTAATAATCTCAATAATACAATTAAATAGGAAGGAGTACTTTTCTTATTAAGAGATATAATAAGTATTTATAGTTTTCAGTCTAAGAGGATCCCTATAATAAAACTAAAGATTTCCTTATAAAGATAGAAATATAGTAGATTTATAAGAAATTTAATTAATTTAATATTTAAGAGTTAAATAATACTTTAAATAGAATAGGCTAAATAGTAATTATTAATAAAATTGAAGTAATTACAAAGAATTGTTACTATTATTAACTAAATAGTATAATGTTATCTTAATTGAAATTTAAATTTGAAAATAACGATAAGCTTAATATAGAGATTGTTATTAATATTATATATTTTAATAATGATAGGTTTAAATTATATACAATCAATATATTGATAATATCCATAGTTATAAGCTTTATAAAGATTATTTCTATAGACGATATATAATATATTTTGAAGGTATACTGGATTGATATATACTAAAGTCTTCTAAATAGAATTAATATTAATACAAAATACAATTTTACTATTAAAAGCTTTAAAAAAGAGGTTAATAATATAAATACTATAGGAAGGATTATACTAATTAAAACTTATAATAAGATTAATAAAGTTTAATAAGATTATATTTCTTTATCAAATATTTATAAGATTATGTATAACAGAATGCTAGAAATACTAATAGAAAACGTATTTGAAAATATAATGAAAGTAGTTAATAATACTAATAGTTTTAATAGTTCGATATTAATTCTCCTTATCTTTAGAATATATCTATATTTCAATATATTATTACTATTACTTATAAATATGGTAAAATATAGAGTAATTATATAAATAGTAGTAGAAGAAATAAATAAACTCTATACATAGTTTTGAGTCTTAAATACTCTAAGTATATATAATAGTTCTTCTATACTATCTAACTACTAATTCTTATTTTAGTTAGATATATATATCTATTGAAGATATTAAGATTAAATTAAACTTTTTAGGTTTATTTTAATTAATAATAAAATATATATTATTGGGATAGAATATAAATTTAATACCTTCCAAATGATAATAATAAAGTTATGCTATTAGTTTCAAACTAGAAAAAGTAATAATTAGAATCTTTATGATAATAAAGATAAAAAAGAAGCTTTACTAAAAGGAATTATCAGTTTATAACTAGTAAACATCATAATCGATCGATTATATAAATAATATATAACTAATTATCTCTATTTATAATATCTATATCAAGATTATAATATATATATATATATATATATATATATATACTACATACTATAAGGATAAATCTGTATAATAATCCCTCTATTATTATTAATCTAGGTAAATAAATCAACTACTTAGTTACTTACTACTATCATTTTAATTACCATCGTATTATATTTAATCTTATATTAGTAACATTGTCTTTTATAGTTAAAACATGTTAAACCTTAAAACTAGTATAAAAAGTAGGGATAGTATAATATATAAAAAGGTATGAAATATAAAATGAATATAAAATCGCCTCTAGTTATATAAATTCTTTTAATTATACTAAAAGCTATACAACCACTATAAATAGTATTTCTCTATTATAATATACTTTTTATTTAATATTATATTGCGAAGAATGAATAATATGGTATATAGTCTGAATGTAAATTGTTGAAAGGTATAATCTATTTAAATTAGAACAAAAGGCTTAAATATATATAAGTAGAACGGTTAAAGTTTATACAATTTAGTATAGCTACCTTGTAAACCTTATGCTATATTTATTCTTCTATACCCCTTTAGTAATAGGGTTACTAGAGATAACTTTATATTTTATCAAGTATCCTAAATAGTCTACTATTACAAATGAAAATAAATAAATCTTCCCAAAATAGCTCTTAAAGCGTTTAAATAAAGAAAGTAATCCGTTATAATAAACCTATTATAATCTACTCTATATTTAACTATCTTTTATCGTATTTTTAATAACAGCAATTAGTTAGCTTCTTCTAAAACTATTATTTATTTAGTTCTTTAATATTATAAATAATTCGTTTATTGTTTTATTACTTACTAATTTCTTTCTTTCCCTATATATTAATATTCTTAATAGTTATCTTCCTCTACTCATTAGTAATACATATTAATAAAATAGATTCTATGTCTTAATTTCTAGTATAAATAATAGTTCTTAGTTATCATTAAAATTCTAATTCTCAGTTAGACTTATTAAGAGTAAAATAGTTAATAATACTTTATTTAATATTACTATTAACCTTTTAACACATTATAATCAAAATACCTTATTAAATAATCTTATACTAGCTTTTGCTTTATTTATTCCTAAGTTCAAAGAGATATCATATAATTCTAACTTAAAAGGTATTTAGAAATTACAATTTCAAACTATAAGTAGTATTTGTTATCCTTGTTCCAATATTAATAGTCTACTACTTAAAATACATTTCTTTTTTCTTTTTAAGAAGCCTATTTTATTTAATATTTCCTTTAAGACTATACACTATTTAATTAAATTTGAAGTTATCACTTCTTTTTTACATTTTATAGTATTAATACTCTTATTAGTCTTACTAATTTCATTTATAATTATTTCAGTTTTAAAGTTTAAAATGAAATTACTAATACTATAAGTATTTATCTAATTAAAATAAATTTAATATGTAAGTAATAGTATAAAGTTTAAGTATATCAATCTAAGTTATTTGTTTAATTACTTTTCGCTAGGTTTCCTAAATTACTAAAGCATTTAATATTTTTGATTCTACGTCAAGTTTCTAAAATACTTAAAACTAGTAGTACTAAGATTAGTATTCTGAAGAAAACTACTATTATAATAAAGAAACCTATTAGAATTCAATACGTCTATAAATATCCTAAAAAAGCTCTTATTTTAGTTCTTCTTTCTAAAGATAAAGAAACTGATTTGATTAAGAGCTTTTCAATTATTTAAGAAAAGTAGGAAGAAATTAAATCTACTATTAGTAATATTAAAGATAAGGAAGATAATTGTAATAAACCTAGTAAATATCTAAAGATATATATTAAAATTATATCTAAATCTATAAAGAGGTCTACCTAAATTAGAGATTAAAAGGCTTCTTCTAAGATAAACAACCTTAAGTACTAACTTAAGAATGTTAAGTATCAACTACCTAACTTAAATAAGAAGTCCAATATTACTAAGTATATTCTAATGAACTCTACTGATTTTAAAAAAAGTGATTCAAATAAGACTATAGGAGAATATAATATTTAACTCTTTAAGATAAGAGTAATTAATAATACTTAACCTATTCAAACTATTCCCTATACGATTTATTACTGAGGGTTCACTCTTTCTTATAGAATTTATTTTATACTATTAGAATTAATAATCAAAAATCGCTTTCTAATTATTATTATTAATATAAGATTAGACAAAAAGATCTTATAATCTAATTTCTAATAAAACTTATAAAACATTTAAAAAGTTTCTTATTACTATTTAGACTTCTAATAATAATAGAATAAGTAATTCAATTTCAAATTTTAATTTTAAATCTAACTTCTTGAAAGAAAAGGTAAGAAAGTTAGTAAGATGAAGAAATTATTCTAATTCAAACTTCAATCTATATAATAAAAGGAATTCAAATAAACCTTCCTTCAGAATAAAGATATCTCTACATTTACTATTAGAACTCTAATTATTATATAACCTACTATTATATAACTATCTTAAGTATTACTACTTACTTAATTCTTTACTACTAGTTTTACTTCTATTTCTTTAGTAACTTTAACTAAATCTCTTATTAGCTAAAGTTCTAAATCTCAAGTAATTACTAAAGGATTTAGAAGCTAGAGCTCTAAACTTCAAATAGTTATTAGTAGGTTTAGAAGTTAGAATCTTAGTTTTAATATTCTAATAATTAGTTTTAGTAGTTTCCCCCTATCCTTTAAATATGTATTTATATTAATTTCCTTTTCTGAAAAATGTATTTAACTTTCTATATCTCCTTAAGTTAAGTTTTATATACTAATTACTATTCCTTATCTACCTATTTAGAGTTCCAACTTTAAATAGTCTACTTTAAATTAAATATAAGTTTAAGTAGAAAGCTTTATTTCTTATAAATAACTGAAAGGTTCTACTCCCTTATAACTTTCTATATAAATATTACTAAGATATTCTATTAAATAGTTAGACTTTAAGAATATAACTTACTTATATATATTATTTAAATAATTAGGAATATGTTTCAAAACCCTATTTATTTATTGCAACTAACCTTAAGAGTATTACTTATGAATTTATAAATTGAGAAATACTTTAAATTATTCAAACTCTACTTAAATTAAGTCTTTAATGAGTCAATCTACTAATATTATATCTATAAGTATACCAATCACTTTAAAACGTCTTTTTAAATATTCTTAATATAATTATATCTATTGAATATTTATATTTTAAAGCCTAATAGATAGATACTTACTATTTAAAATAATTACTCTAAGTATTTAATAGTTCTTATAATAGATTCTCTAAATATCTCTAAAGTTAAACTTAATATTTCAAAATAGTTTCTTCAGTAATATAGCTTCTTTTAAAATATATTCAAAGCTAAACAGTTCTATTTTAGTTATTAATATTGAAATAATACCTTTATAAGTAGCTTTCTACTAGACTAGTCTTCTAAATAAAGAAAGAATATTACTATAACTTAATAATCAAATTACTTTACAATCCATAAAAAGGTATTTCTAGCAATTAAAAATATTTAGAAAATATTTTTAAAATACCCTCTAAGCATCTAAACTATAGTATTAAAAGTGTCATCTTATAGAAATATTAAGTTATATAATTTATAATATCTTAATATACTTAAGAGAGATTTATAAAGTATTTTAAAAATAGAAAGTATATAAGAGAGATATCTAATTCTACTATAATCAATATATAGAAAGTTAAACTTAATTTTACTTAATATATATAAATCTCTTAGAGTATAGCTTAATTACTATTTATAATAGAAAGTACTACTAAAAGTAATATGATAAGCCTTAATCTATATTTAAAATAAAAACGTTCTGTAATTCTAGTAATATATATATATATTATAAACTAAGTAAACTTTCTAATATTCTTAATCTCTTACTACTCAAACTCCTAAGAAGTACTTAATAAGACTTTATTCTCTAAGTTTATAAATATATTTTATACTTATAATCATCTCAAGAATTTCCTTTTGAGCTACTTTATACTATAAGAGGAGAATACTATTTATATAGAAGAAGATATTAATTTTTAAACTCTTATTTTTAAATAGATAAAACTCTTCGAAATATAATAAGAAGCCTAATAGCTTAAATATAATATAAATAGCCTTATACTAAAGAAAGATATACTTTATAATTTATAAATAGTATGTTTTAGCTTAATATATTTCTCTATAATTTTAAATCTATTTAATAATTTCATTTTTATTAGAAATCTATTAAGATCCCTTATAATAGTTGGAAATTCATTAATAATATAAAACTATAAAACTTCAAAATCAAATCATACTATAATTATTATAACTACTTAGAATATTTAAATAACTAGTATTACTATATATATATTTTATGATAAATCAACTAATTATATATATCTCCATATATAAATCCTCACCTTATATTACTCTAGATAATTATTTATATCTTTCTTATAAATAAGAACCTAATTAAAAAAATAGTTTACTCTTAATATTCTCATAATCTATTTTCCATTAAACATTCTTTTCTTTTAGCTTTATAATCTCAACTCTTACTACTTTAATAAAAAACTTTTATAGTAGTTCTAATAAGTTGATAATATGTTTCCAGATTTTTAGTAATACAATCAGTTACCTAATATATATTTAAGGATTAGTAGAAAGATCTTTCTTCTTTAGTACTATATTTCAAATAATTAGGAATACTATTCAAAATTAAGACTATCTTTATCAAACTCCTATTATTAATTAGGTAAATAAATACTAGTAAAACTATCCTATTTATACTTTATTAAACACAAAATGCTACTATTATATTCTTTTAAGAATATTATATAATTATTAATATTAATATCTAGTTAGAATTACTATTATTATTTATTCTTATATTATTAACCTGGTTTCTAAATAGTTATACGTACTATTCTAATTAGTCAAAATCTAAAACTATATTTTAATCCTCTCTAAATTAATTAAGTAGGAATTCTAGAATATTTACTTCTATGTTTACTTCAAATCAATGTTCCTTCTTAGCTAGTTGGATTTCAAACTTTGAGTATACTATCTAATTCTCTAATTATTAATATACTTCCTAAATTCTAATTACTATTAGGAATTAGTTCTTCTAATTAAAACTAATTAGAAAGCTAAACTAATCCTAATAGTTTGAATATTAATCTAAATTTAGTTAAATCCTTCTTATAAATCTTTAAAACTAATTCTAAACTTCAATTAATATCTTAAACTACTTCTAATATTAATAAGATGACTAATAGAGGAAGAATTTCTTTATTCAATATTCTTACTATTTCTAAATCTCTGAATATGTTAAGAATAAAATCTTCTTTTTCTTTAGTAATGAACTTGACTAGTAATTTTATAATATTTTTATATGTATCTTATATAAATCCTATTTGAAGTAAAATCCTATCTTATTCAATTTAATACTTTTAAATAATAATAGCTTTTTAAAGAATAAGAATCTAGATCCTATAGAAATTATAAGTATTTAGAATATAACTTGCTCAATATCTAGTATATCTCCTAAATTTAATTTTAAATAACTTCTTTATAATATTTTATTTATAATATCTCTTAAATAAGTATACTTAATATCTATAAGCATAAATCTATTTCTAGTAAACTTATAAATCTTTGTAAGAATTTAAAATATACCCTAATACTTATTACTAAATATAGTATTTTAACTAGGGTTTTTTAACTTTATATAATACTTTCTAGTTATTTTAAATGTTGAGAAATATATTATATAATATAATTATTGTTTAAGTTCATTCTACTCAAAGTTTAAATTGTGGTCTTATAGCTTCTTATATTTTTGTTTTAAGTAATTAGTCTTTTCTTAATATCCTTACTCAATCTAATTAGCATTTTAATATAAAAAGGAAATAACTTCAAATCAATTTCTTATTCTATTATTGATATTTAATAATTAATTTCCCTATTAATTACTATTATAATGTTTTTAATATCGTATTAAATCTTATATATTAAATAACCTCTCTATTACTTCACCCAGCCTTTATATATTTTTAGTATTTAAAAGACTAAACTATGGGTTTTATTAAGTAATATAAATATAAGGAGAAAACTTAAGATTTTATTTTTAATAATAAATATTCAAGAGTTATCTACATAATCTTTAGGAAAGTTAAATAGATTTTTAATAATATAGTAAAATAGGTAAACTAAGTATAATCCTAAAGTTTATCTAGAGATAACATATTAAGAAGACATTTTATATAGGAAGAATAATCTAATTATTTTAATCTTATAATTTTCACTTCTAAAGTATTAAAGTTTAAATACTTTAGAACATTCTAATTAACATATCTTATTTAAAAGTACTATATATAAGTATTATTAAACTATACTTCCAGAAGAACTATTTTTAAATAAAGTGGAAAGAACTATATACTTAGAGATTTCGTAATACTATTTAAACTGTTCAAATAGATTATAAATAGTTACTTTATAATAATGAATTAGTTATTTAAGTTGAATTTGAAAGTATAATTAAAATCTATATATTAGATTTTAATCTTATTAAGAAGTAGAACTTCTGAAATAATATTAACCTAAAATTTTCTAACATAAGCTATATTATTAAGTATTAAGTTTCTTATATTCTTCCTATTTGAACTATCAAAAGTATTCCTAATTACCTACTTACCTTATCCAATTATAGAGAAGTTAGCTAAACTATATTAGATAAAATCTATTCTTTGATTTAACTTAAAAAGTCCTTTTTTAAAAGAATCTATTATATTAGTAATATAAACTACCCTATATTTATTAAATATTATACTTATTAAAAATAAGTAGACCTTTTAAATAGTTAACAAAATTCTAAATAGGATTTTAATTACCTTCTTAAGTAAGAAGAAGTTAATACTTATATATATTAAATTAGAAGCATAATAGCTACTACTATTAGACTTATTATTTCAGAGAGTTATTTTAACTTTTAAAATAACAAAGGTACTTCTTCAGCCTTATTAATATATTTCTTAAAATTTAATAATCTTTTTATTATTAATTTCTAATAGGATAGGAGCCAATAGCTCGCTCTCTATTATAACTATTAGTAGATATATTACCCATTAAAATATAACTTTAGCCTTCCTACCCCCTTACTAACTATTATAACTAACCTTTAGTTAATCTAAAGCCAAACTTCTTATAATTATAGTAACTAGTATACCTACCTTATATTAATCTTTTCGCAAATAATAAATAACTAATAATTCTTTCTATAATAACCTTACGCTTTCACACCTTTATAATGATATATAATTTAAATATCTTAAGCTATTTAATTACTACTAACTATAAGCATTGGATTTAAAGATATATTATAACTTTAATATCTATAATTTCAATATCCTTTAGACTAAGTTTTACTTACCCTTAAGATAAGACTTTATATTATTACTATAAAAGTTTTCTACTACTAATATAAGTTAACTTATGATTTCTATATAAATATAATAAGATTTAGCTTATTCTTATATATATATAATCTTAATATATTAAGTATAGTTGATATATAAATAATATTTATATAGATATAAATACTTCTAGTATAACTA